>BMAO01005441.1:0-182500 GCA_019973975.1 Trichonephila clavata
GCTAAATTTCTAGTTCATGTATACCAGAATCTTAAGCTAAAAGTTTTAGACTTTGATATTCCCGGATCTTTATATGTGCGTGTGTATTTGTGTGTGTGAGTACTAAAACATGTAGGTTTTATAGTTATCAATTAATATTTTATTTCATCTTGATAATGCTGCTGAAAATTTTCGAACTTTGTTTAAACTCAGATTTATAAGGACACCAACTTTTTCCTCTTTGCTGAATTCTTGAACATTTGAAAATGGTCGATCATTTTCATGCACTCCAGCTATTATTCCCTAGAGCTTTCCATAACATTCAAGTTTGTTCTTAAAACACCCAAGATAATTACTTTGTTTTCAAGAAACCACTTTCGAGTCAATCCAGACGGGTATATGAGAACATTTTCCCATTGGAATTCTTCCTACTTTTTACCTACTAAAACCTCTCAGGAAAGCAGCAAATGGCTTTTGAAACACATCTTGGTAATTGAAGGAATCTTGAAGTCCTAATATTAAAGCAATGAATGTGTGTAAGATTCCATTAAGTCTAAAAATAAACCAAGCCATGAGGGAATTTCTTCCTGTTGTTGAACAAAGAAGTTTTGAGATTTTTGTCTTTAATTCATTCGCCATCTAAGATCACATTTCTGGTCCATTACAAGTATGCATTACCATACCACACGTTTTTTCTTTATTCGAAGTACAAGAATTCTACCACAATATTAACTAACCCCTTGTAGATGAGTATACACAATAAATTTGTACAATATAATGGTAATTTATTGGTGGCTTTCGAATTTATATCAACTTATTTTGTAAGATGCTTCTTTTTTGCAAAAATATCTATTTTTTGTTAGTCTCTTCCTACGGAAAAGTTTATTTCAGGATCTTGAAGGATAATAAACCACAATGCGTTAAAAAATATGGTTAATTTCCAGGATGAGAATATTTTTTGAAACATTTAAAGACACTCTTTCCTTGATTTTTAAAACCCCTTAAAGTGACAACCTTCTCTTATAAGAAATGCAAATTTTGCTCATTTTTGTTATCAGTAGTAAATGAGACTTTCTCTTTTTTTTCTGAAATAGTTATGTCATTCATTAAAAGCTGTAGTAACCCGGAGTGTACAGCTGCCGATGCATGTTAAACATGTTGAAGCTCAAAGCTCTCCCGTTGGCGTAGTACCAAGTTCAGAGAGTGAGGTTCCACATTAACAAAATTTAAAAAATACTAAATCCGTCACCTTTAGCCCAAGAATGCTTTAAAGTGAGACGTTAATTAGCAATTAGTTAAGGCTTCAATATACAATTAGTTGTGTTCATAATGTATAAAAATGTTAATTTGTACGTATAATATTGACTCAAATTCAGAAATTATTCTTACGCACATTTTTGATATAAAGCGCGTGACAAATATTAATATTAACTCTAATGGTAAAATAAATACGCTAGAAAAGGTTGCAGATGCCAGACATCTTTGATTCTTTTAATATTGAACAAATGAATGAAATAGTAAAAACTTTATATACTCGTAAATTAAGCTTTATATTGATTTCTAAACTTAACTCTTTTTAAAATTATACCAACCTCATTACTGGTTATAATAATTTCATCTCGCTGTCCCTTTCCTTATTTCCAAATCGGTTGTTAAATAATTTCGAGATATCGTGTAGTTTAAAACTATGTTTCTCACAAGCAAAGAGGCAATTAAAATTTCTTTCAAAAATTAAATCTTACAAAAATCTTATGGGTCTGGAAAATTATTACTAAAAATAACATCTTTTATTATATTTACACCAAGCAATACGGTAGAATTTATCTTTTATGCGTAACTCTTTGATGTAAATAAGGGATTAAATGTGTCCACATAACTAGATCTTTCATTTTTTCCCCTTTTGTTATTAGCAATATTTAAACAAAAATCAAATTAAATAAATCTTTGATTAGCTTAGAATTATTTAGAAGTTAATAAACATTGTGCTATTTTGCTTACTAATCCCGTTCTGTACTTTTCTGTTTCTTAAAAAAAATTGCGATTTTTTTTCAAATCGATAGCTTATTTTAATTTGAATATTTAAAAAAAAAATTACTTTAAGTTAACGAAGTTTTTAACACTTTTCCTGTGTGTATGTTTTTTTTTAATTTGTAACTTACTTATTTTGCAATATACGTTACCATTGCTACTAATTTTTGCAAAAAACAAATGAAAAGAAAAAGATTTGAACTGCTACACAAATTGAGATTCAGTAAATTTTCAATATTGAAAAAAGATGAAGATTATATATATACATATATATATATATATATGAACAAACCAAAGATTTGCTCAAGGGGGCCTGCTAGCAATAGTTTGGCTAATTTATATTTACACTTTTACGAAAATAATTATATTATTAATAATGATTATTACATATTTAGATACATAGATGACCTAATTATTTTTGGTAAAAATAATAATTTTAACCCCAATATTACTTTTTATTCGAATTACATAAAGCTAATTAAAATTAATAGTAATTCAGTTAAAACTAATTACTTAGATGTATCATTGTATATTAAGGACTATAAATTACATAGCAATATTTATGATAAAAGAGATTATTTTAATTTTAAAATTCTTAAAGTGCCTTACAGGAACTCCAACCTTTCTATATCTATATATATAGAAATATTATTTTCAATTATATATACCGTAATAACGTATTAGTTAGTGATAAATTTAATATATATTTAAATTTTAATAACTTTATTAAATATTGTATGGAACACGGATACCCTCCTCAATTTATAAAAAATTACCTAACAGTTAAATAAAAATATGTTATTAGCTGTACAGTTTATCGATTTTACTTAAAATTAATTGTATATGCCTTGGTGGTACTTTTATTTTCTATAAATTTTAAAACAAAATATAGAGTTTTAAATGTGTATATATATAGCATTAATGTTATTTTATCAAAACTTAATAATTTTATGCGTTACTGTTACTGCCCACTGTCGGGGAATATGCTTTGTAATTCTCACTTGGTAAGTCTTTATCTAATAGTTTTAACTTTGATTTAAAATTATTTTTGTAATTATTGCAGGCTTTAATTTTATCGATTTACATTAATAGATTATGGTTTTATTTATAATAATAGTTAAACTTCTCTATAGAAATTTCTTGCTTTCCCTATGGCCCAGAGTATTGGCGAATTCAGGTGAAGGTTGGCTGGCCGAAAAACAATGTTTAAACCTGCAATACTGGTTCCTAAGACCAGGAGTTTGCCCTATTATTTCTGTGGCTAAAACTATTCTATCATGACTATAGTTATCTTAGGTATATAATTATTTTTTGTATATTTTTGTTATGTATATATATATAATGCCTCGAAATTCCTAAATATTTCTCAAATTTGGTCGTTATCATGTATTAATAAATTTGCTTATATCTATTTAAAGTACTTTCACTTCTACTTCTCAAAGCAATTAAAGGATATTGAGGTTGTAGGTGAAATTTTTGGCTGAGAAATTACATATTTAGATTATTGATACATGGTCGACAGTCGTAGTGGGCTACATGATAAAAAAATGATACATGTTTGGTAGAAAAAAATGCATTTCATTGAGTATTTTGGTACAATAGAGGAAAAAAACTCAATTTGGGCCTATGAGAAAAAACGAACGAAAAAGGTGTTTTTTTTTTAAGAAAATCATTTTTAGTAGGGAAAATGGTTTCCCTGGGAGGCCAGCAACCTTGAACACCTTCAAAGTATGAAGTCTGTACGTCTATTAATGAGGAGCTGGGTGTTCTGTTTCACTCCTCCAGAAGAGATTTTTCCAGTTCTAAGAGAGTTTGTGTTGGTGGTAGGAAGCCAGCAGCTCACCTGCCTAGAATGTCTTAAACATGCTCTACGGGGTTTGTACGGTAACACGCTGGCCATTCCATTTGTGTGATTTCTTCATCGAAAAGAAAATCAACCACCAAATTACCACGATGTGTCCAGCACAACTCTTGTCCTTTAACCTGAAGCCATGTTTAATTACTTCACCGTAAGGGACTGCAATAGGACTGAGGGTGACATCCCTATATCGGTGACCTGTCAGAGCTCTATTTCGAATGATGTGGAGATCGGTGCGTCCATCAATGGAGATACCAGTAAATACCATCATTCCCCCATCGCCAAATCTGACATTTCCGTGCATAAACGCATGATTGTTACTTGTGTGGCGTTCCCTCGAGAGGAACTTTATTTGCCGCCTTTTATTGGGATGAACAGAAAAATGCAACTCCTCAGAGAAAAAAATATTGCGCCATTCTTTTCTGCTCAGTTCACATGCACTGTTGCCCACTCACAGCAGGGCGAGACGGTACCTTAGTGTTAACGTAACACGTAACATTGATTGGTGAGCATATGGTTCTACTGCGTGGAGCCAGTTTCAGACAGTTTGTGTCAAGACTGTGGTGCTAGTAGCAGAGCGAAGTTTTTGTTGAGGAAGAGTGGCATTCATATTTCAGATTGTCCGAGACGTTAGTGTTAAATATCGATCTTCATTGGACATTGTTGCACGTCTACGACCTTGCCCTGATATTTGGTTGGCATTTCCAGTCTCCAAAAAATGTTTCCAGATCCTGAAAATAACACTTTGTGAAACTCAAGCTTGTGTTTGGCCTCATCTAATCGACTAACAAGTCTCCAAGCTTCTGATTCGGTTAAATGACTTCGTTGAGACATCGCACTCATCGAAACAACGCCCTTACTGAATGCCGATCATTCTTTTTTGCTTTGTCTTTCATTTAGTTGAAAGCTAAATTTCATTCGGTGCCTATAAAGTGTCATTTTTGAAATGAAGCTCAAAATTTGCATACTTCAAAGCTTGAAAATAAGAAAAATAGCATTTATAATCTTTTCTTCCATTTTCTGCAAATAAAAAAAAATTTCGTTTATATATTTTTTTATGTAAGATTTACAATATCCTTTATTAGTTCTGAGCAGTGTGCTTACTTTTTTTTTACTTATTTTTGCTTGGAAATGGGACTATTAGTTACACAAATAACAAAATTTCATTGTAACTATTTTTGTATTCTTTTTATTCTTAAACAAATTTTTCCTTAAATTTTCAGAAATCCACATATTTTTAAGATTTTTGGTCTCTGAGACAATAGTACTTACATGAATTGATGATAACTACGGTAGTTTCAAAGTATCAAAGTAACTTTGTAAAAAAAATAGTTTCTCCAAGAATATTCTTAAGAATATACAAACTAAAGAAATTTAAAATAAATTAAATACTTATAAATCAATTTACTTAACAGTACACATTCTACAAAAGAAAATATAAGAAAATTTTATTTCAAGTATTTACTGATTAAATTTTTTTATGTTCAAAACTTTTATTATTCCTATTTTTAACTAGATTCCATTTTATTATTTACCCGAAGCAAGCTGAATTCCAACAGAAGTTAATTATCGAAGAATTAATTATTTTTGTAAAATTTTTTTCAAAATAATTTTTAAATTGCATTTGATCATCTTTTATTCGTTGTCCTTCCCCTTGTCATTCTCTCGTTCTCATTTTTTTAAATATCGCTCTTAATTAACGCGCTTCTTTTTCAGAATAAGCATTTTAACAATATCTAATGTCACATTTTTGTCGTAAAGCTTTGTAGTTGGATTGAAAGAAACACAAGTTATGCAAAAGTTGTTTGTTTTTTTCAATTCAATATCTGTTCAAATTTTCTGAATAACGAATAAAAATCCCCGCTTTTTATAACTTATGTACATAATACATTAAAAGAGAAATGCGTAATTTTTTTTTAAATTGGTGCTTTATTATACATTTAAACACATTTTGTTATAATTTTATGGAAATAAGTAATCAATAATATGATAAAATGTAGATAATTTTTGTGTTCTAAAATTCAAAGAACTTCATATTTTGTGTAGTGACTTAAATATCGCAATCACTCTCAAAAACTTTAATACAATCTGTTTGAAACCTTATAAATACTCCTTTTCCATTGTTTATCTGTAAACCATTTCTTCTTAAGCAACACATGTGGCCCCAATGAGATTAATTCACCGCACATTTCTGCAATTTTTTAACACTTATAATCAATAGCAAGTCTTAATATTTTATATCGTCCCTTCTATGAAAAAAACATTGTCTTCATTGATAGCTTCTTCTATAATTCTATTAAAATAAATTATTTCGCTATAAAACCAAACTCAAATTCTATCTGATGAACAGAAAAAAACATTAGTACAATACTAGTGCAATAAATTTGGTTAATGCATTTCCAGATATTGCTTATTTGACTTTCACAGATATAAAAAATCTATCTGAACGACTGATACGTGCGAAATGATATTATAAATAAGATTGCGAAATTCAGAAGATTAATAATTTATAATTGATGAAATGCAAAAATTATTAATAATTTAGTGTAAAATTATTAATGCCTCTAATTAATGCTCCAGGCTGCGTTGATTGATTGAATGTATTTATGAACGTCGAAGCAACAAGAAGGCTACTGATGTCGAAACTCGTAGTTTTTAACCATGTCAAGTGACATGGACAGCATACGAGTAGGCACCTTATTCTCCAACTGTCCAATCTTTCACAATACACTAATTTGTGGACTTTCAGCTTTGACCCAGACTCAGCCGCTCTATGCAGTGGACTAATAGTGGCAAACCACGGTCAGGAGGTGAGGGTGATAACTAAGCTAGTGCCCTACTCTCCAAACTTCCACACCATCTCTACGTGAGAACTAGAAACCTTGACAGATTGAGAATGCATCAGCAGCTGTACACAATGAGTCTTAAGTAGTAGGTTTGGGAATAGACTTAAGGATCCTGTAGTGGACAGTATCATCATACAACAGAACAAAAATAGTATTTTTTCAGTCGCAAACTACCTAAGACATATGCTTGAAGCAGTGTACAGTGTCCAGTATTATAAAAGATTCGTCTGCAATTAAACATTTTTGTCTAGGTAAAGTTACCATTCGAAATGATTCTTTATCTAATTTTGACTTATTACGAGAGGTGTGCCAGTTTCATAGATATATTCGTAGAAATAGCCCTATTTTGGTTAGAGATGTAATGAGCGAAAACAAAGCTTTGGAAAGAACATTTTTGCAACAAATATGCATCGATATGCTCAAAGATTTTGCGAAGTTCCTACAGAGTGAAACGAAACTCATTTCTCACAGCATCAAAAAACGTCACCGTTTTGCGTGAGCTAAATCTCACCACGTGTGGACTATATCTCAGTGAAAAAGCTTTTTGTGAACAGTATATGAAAAGGTTAACTTGTATTTGACATTTTATTAGAACATATTCGCCAGAAGTTTCTTAATAAGTGAAGTGAATGATTCATCGTGTTATAAATGCATGATTTGTAAATCAAGCTTTTTAATAGTGTAGAGATACATGACACAGCGGATGAAGTTCAAAATTAGTATTTTTGTACTGTCACTATAAATGTTCCAAACTATATACATGTTCTTGAAACGAATATACTTCCAGAAGAGCTGAAATTCCTGGAGTGGAAAAATTCTCCCCACAATTGCAGGACTGTTAGGTTTTTTTACATGCCTAAATTTGCTGTTGTTATCTAAAAGGTAAAGGTGAAGTAAAATCATGGTGATTAAGCCGAAAGAACATTTTTAGATTTTATTGTCCACAGAAATAACTTACATAATTTGTAACGATTATTTGTTCTCTGTAGCAAACCAAAATAAATTTTCTTACTAAGGAGTATTCTTTCAGACTGTATGCAAAATTTATATCTAGGCATTTTTTTCACATATATTTTTTTTTATGTTTCCACATTTACTCATTTCAAATTACTTCGTAAGTGATCGAAGTGATCATTACAATTAATGTTGAGCATAACGTATGTATTTTATTTGAATACATATTTCATTCTCGCTGTCCTATATGTTACAATATGAGTTTTACCCAAACGTATGCTTCTATTAAAAGATATTACTGCAATGCCATACTTGTAGTGATGCCCACATCCTAAATGTTGTGGTTTGGCTTGATTAATATTCTATACTAACACTATCGACCATGGACCCCATAATTATGAACCATGATTAAGTGACGACGACGACACTGAAGAGTACTTCATTTTCTTACCATCCACACAACATTGAGTTAAGACTTTAAGACTCTTTTAACGTTCAAAAACCTCCATTATTTCTGTAGAAGGAATTTCTGTTGGAATTGGGATTCGAGCTCGTAGCTCGATAAGCCCGGTTCAAAGTCCACCATGACCTTTCTACTACCCCTGCAATCCACATCTTAATATCTAATTAAAATTTCAAAATTTTCCGAAATTCTAATATCATAGTTAAGTTACCACGTGTTAACCTTTTGTATTTAGTTTTTATGTTATAGATTAAATATATATTCTCTGTCATCTGTATACAGTTTTATCCTTTATTAATAAGGACTACATACAATATGTGTACCTTTATTCTTATTATTTTATTCTGGGGTAGATAATGGCTTGCAAAATAATGAGAGAAAATATATAGCAAAAGGTCAAGATTCCCTGAATACTATGACCTTTTGAATTCAGTGACTTTTCTCAGTCATGGCTATAAATTAAAGCTATTTTTAGTAGCTTCTTACGCCAATATCACTCATTTACAAAAGAGAAGTTTCGCGAAAAAATGTGTCAAGTATAACTGACAAAAGAATTTGAGAGTATTTAATTAAAATTATATCATCCTGTCAATTATTTTAAATTGGAGGTTATATTAGTTTTGCATTTAAATCATGGATGAATTCTTTATTGAAAATTGTAAAATAAGTAAAGTTACTCACTATTAATTGCATATACAAGGCATTTTTAAATTTATTAATATGATGCACGGAATATCACTTAACTAATATAACGCTTTTATATAAAAAAAAATTCATATAATAAGTTTGATACATAATTAAACTACAAACATGAATGCTTAATTGAACTAAATGTTGTCTCTCTCTCTTTTTATATGTTCCAAAATAATACAATCCTAATAAAGTGTGTGAATAAAGTCTAATTATAGTTATGTATGTCGTTACTACAGCAGTAAATTGTTTAACAAGACTAAATGTGATTACATTATCATTTCTTAAGAGTTTGAAACAACTAAAAATGAAATATACAAAATGTTTCAAAAATATGTCTAGTTTTTTTACACTCATCATAAAAAAAAAGATACGAAACTAGCATATAATCACTAAAGCATCCGAAGATGATTCCGTAAGATCTTAAAAAAAAATATCTGAAGCTTAGAGTAATCTCGGAAATATATTTTATATATCAGTTGTTTCGGTTTCATTGCTAACAAATTGTTTTCATTTCAGAAATTAAAGGCTAAAACTAAAGCTATGATCCAAAAATATTACTCAAAATTTTGATGAGATAAGAAACTAAGCCATGTCATTTTGTTAATATATTTGATTCATTTAAAATTAAAAACAATAGATGTAACTTCAAGGTTTATTGAAATTGTCTTGCAATACAAATGATTGGAAAAAATATTTTTTCACAAAGAAGGGGAGGCAAAAACAATTTTTGTATACTTCGCTTGGTAGATTACAATTTATTAATCCAGTAATTTATTTTAATTCAATTTATTTATTATAAAATAAAATATATTTTTAGATTTATGTTTTATTTCAATAATTTTGTTTATTAATAGCGCAAAGGTTGAAACATGTTGAATTCAATCTAATTAATTTTTATGACTTACCATGATGTTGCATTAGTAATATTTGAATGCTTTTTTTTTTCAATTTTGTAAACTTGATATGCTTTATAAAGAATTTAACATTTTCATATTTACTTCTATATAATCAACACTTAAATACCTTGAGTTCTTAAAATCAAACAGATTGAGACACATATCCTTTTCATTTTAATACATATGATAAAAAAACAATACTGAACATTTTTATTGTCACTGTACAAAATTATAATCAATATGCTTGCTCTTTTTTTAATTAATAAGTATAAATACTTCAAAATGAGAAAGAAACCTATTTTAGCAATCATAAAGATATTACTCCCGAGTCTTCTAACAATTGAAATTGAAAAATTACCTAGGTATTCACTGAAACCCCTACTCAGCGAACATTCTTCCTAAGAAATATTAAACGTATCACTAAGAATCACATTTGAAAGAGCCCCGGTACATTATTTACAGACAGAGATTTGCGAGGGGCTCATATTCCAGTAACTCATACTTTCTTTTCTTTTCTCAAGACATACTTTATTCTCTTCAAGACAAGATTACTTACACACAAACGCAAAATTTACAGTTTGCCTTTCAGTAAATTTATGTTTCGAAATTTCGGCTATTTTAAGAACATTCCTCACTCTGCCAACGGTATCTGTCACAAGTGCGGAAACAGCTCCCACGAGTACAATACGATTCTTAATTTTATTTCTTTTTAAGTTAGAAGGGATATTTATATTCGTGACTTAATGCTAGAAAAGTGAGACCTTCTTTATACAAAGAAATATCATCAAACTTTGGCTTCAAAACAGCTACCTTTTAGCACTATCATCACCATTTTATTTCTTTTGAGAAATAAAATATTTTGTTGAATTTAAACAGTTTTCTCAAATACAAGTGTTAAATGTATTTGAAGTACTTAAATATGTTGCATATGCATTTATGTTATGGTATAATGAAATTTATTCTATTTTTGTCTTGGATAAGGCTGAATCAAAAAGTTATGCTACGGACTATATAAATAATTCTTCATAATTTTAAGTTGGTCAAGCAAAAAAGAACATGAAATTTCTTCAGACAAGCACACCACGCAAAATCATGTAACGTAAAGAATTTAGGATTAAATTAAAATTTAATGTGTCAATCCTTCTTATCCCAGAGAGTAAGACTTGAAATTTCGGCGTACCGTAACTGTTAACTTACGACTACACCCTTACGTTCGTGGACACGAGATTTAGCTTACCCCAAATGCCAAGTAGACTAGCATATGACGCTTTGTCCATTAACGTGTTAATAGAAACTTTTTTAAAAGATATTACGAATTTCTTCTTCACCTTCGAACACCTTCATAAATAGATCTTACTTTTATACCATTTTACATATGCAATAGAACATAAATAACTCTTATCTTTACACTTGTATGATAAGAAATGAAAACTTGTTTATTCTTCTAGGCTCGAAAAAGTATTAAACAATATGTAATATTAAGGTAATTGGATTTTCTAAAAATTGTGTGAGTACATCATCCGTTATCATATGCTTGCTGCGAAGCTTTAATCTATTAATCTGATTTATTTTCTCTTTAACTTACACTAAGCATTAATTTCTAGATTATCAGAATTTATAAAAAAATATCTCATTATATATAGAGAGAAATTTCATATTATTACACAAAAAGGAATAATATTTGTACTGTGAAAGGATAATAGCTTATAAAAATCATAAATGAAATTATTTTCAAAATAAGTTTAAAATATAGCGTGCTTCTTAAGAGAGACTTTGATTTGTGGGATAAAGAAATACTCAAAAAACACTTCAACACAGATCTAATTCAATATTAGTTTAACAAACAGAAATTTTAAAAAAAAACTGCTTCAAAGAATTATAATAATTTAAGTGCCTTTGTTTCAATACCAGGGTTGTGCAAATTTGTTGGAGTGGTAAAGTGCCTCGGTAGATCTGCAGTTGTATAACACAATGCAGGATCAGAAATTATACATACATATGTGGTAATGTATACAGGAAACACCCAGAGTGGAAGAACACTGCATACATGAATACGCGTTTTAATAATAGATGTGCATTGATAAAAGTAATATAGATCAAAAAGGATATTGAAAGTGTCGTCCACGAGCTGAAAATGTAATCCTTATATCTCTGATGCATGGAGTTATGAATATTCTGGAAGGGTATGGGTATATCCTGGATTCAACACATCATATTGCGCTGAATATGCATCAACTACAATTTAAAGAAAAAATGAAAAATCTTGCAGAGTCACAATAAAATATCCTATTCCAGTCGAAGGGGATTATAACCTTGATATTGACTTGTGAGCAAAGTTTCATGTTTTTCAAAAATTTCATCAAATATAATAATATGACATTTCTACACTGAAAATATATTTAATGGAAAGAAAATAATCAAATGTTGTGTTTCTCTCTAGATAAAAAAAAACTAAGAAGTACAATAAAAACTCCCGCCATGAAATTGAAAAATCGAAAGATAAAAGAAACTGCAAAAAAAGTAATTCACGGTAATTTTATTCTCTCTTTTATTATTCTCAAAAGAAGAAAGACTAAATTAGTTTTTTGTATCATTTTCCTTAAATAATTACTTACGCTTTCTCGAAGCGCCAAAATGTTTTTAGTTGAATATATAATCAACGAGACTATAATTAGGAATTACCCAGTAACACTTTTTCAGGATTTACTCAACAGGTACTTGAACTTTATTCTCTTCAAAAATGTGATTAATTAAGACTAGAAAAAAATCTAGGCTTAATTACTCGTTTTTCTTAAAGCCAAATTCGTTTTACTGCGACGAGCGTTTTTTTTCAAAAATAAATACATTCTTAATTGCTTGTTCTAAGTTTGATATTCTTATTTATTGTCCATATGAGATACAATTCCAATAATTAAAATCTCCAATAATAAAAATTTGTAGCATAATTTAAAATTATTCAGAGCTTTAATAATATATATTATCTGATGCTTTTTTTATTTACAGATATATATTTCTAAAGAAAAAATACACGCATATGTTACAAGGTTTCGTCATAGAAAGATTAATGAATAATTTTGTTATTTTAATATATATACCCAAGTATCTTTTATTTTCTCACGAATTAAAATTGTTTAGGTTGGTAAGAATTATTATAAAAAGTGCTCTTTTACAAAATATCCTACACAATTTGTTTCGATGGTGCATGGATAACAAATTACTTTTAAATTTTGAAAAGTTAAGCATTCTTAGTTATGCTTCGGAAATCACAGCCTATATTTCATTCCTGTCTAAATAACAATATATCCTTCTTTTGTTCCAACTTAGCTACTGATCTGGCGTTGCATTTTTAATACTAAACTTAATTCTACACAACATATTGTGCTTTGGTCTCTAAAGAGCATTAAAAAACTTGAATGTCGCAAACGAGAACTAGAGGATTTTCTAATGAGGTTGCTTTGAAGATTCTACACTTTGCTGTTATTCACTCGAGTATTACAGCCTTTTTGGGACTTTACTATAAAAACAAAATCAAAATTCTTGAAATGGAGAGAGCTAGGTTCATGAGCTATTTGTTTTACAGAAAAAGTCATTTTAATCGCGAGATTTATCATCTTTTCTACACAATTTCAGAGTCTGAAATCACAATGAAATATTTCTTGTGTTCTTTTCATAAAGTCATCAATAATATATTTAATACAGTTGATATTTTAAGCAGTACTCATTTTTCTGTACCAGCTTAAGTTTAAGAAACAATTGCTTATTTGAGGATAAATTTATCAAATATAATCATATAAAATAATTTCTAACTATATATAAGTTTTATAAAGTTTCCAACAACTTTTCTGAAGGGCTTCATATTCTTAGTGTCTTTTAATGTTTCTAAGCAAATATTTACGGCTGCTGAGCTTTTAATATACATTTCTTTTTATTCTCAATGTTTTTAGTATTATTTCTTGTGTTGTTTTGTGTGCTCTGTTTTTGGTGATTTTTATCTTATATAGTACATGCTTTTTTTAACCGATTATTTGTATCTCTTCAATTGTGTTTAATAATATGTTATGGTTCTTGCTATTCGTTTTGTATCTTGCATTCTTTAACTGGAGTTGTTTTTCCTGTAGTGTGTGCATTTTCTTTACATAAGTGAGCAAATTAATAAATAAATATCACTATAACTAACTACACCTTAAAAAACTGCAAAAATCTATCCTCCTAAAAAATTTTAACTTTTTTTATTTTATTCAGCTATTAACAAGCTGGAATTACACAGCGAACAACAGTTCCATGTGTAAACAATCAGTTGATTGTTTGACCGATTGATTAGCTTTAAGTAACATGTTTCTAAAACTGATCGAAGACCATTGCTGAAATCGAAATTTTGTTTCACAATCAAGAGACGAGAACCACTCCTGCCCTAGAATTTAGCTCTATACTACTTTCTACACGAAATGATTTTGAACTTCTGTTCCAATTAAAACGAGAAATCCTACATTGTTCCACACAACGGGGATCTGTATTATATTTTAGACTCGAACCCCCGGCTCGTTTCCTTAACAACGACAGTTAGGTTCTCTACCTTAAGCTACCACGGCCACATCGACGCGAATGAAAAGTCGAGTGAAAACAATTGGAATAAAATTACGCTTCAGCATACTTCGATAACTAGTGGATATAATTTGTGGATGGCATGGAGAAAATGTGGCCAGCCCGAAGAATTTACAAAAACATTTACTTTAAAGTTTCGATAATGATTAATTTTGGTAAAATCCGTGTGATTTCTTTAAAAAATTTTTCCTTAACTATATACAAACTTACCAAATGCATATGATATCACCAGCCTTTTCATTGATTGTATAAACAGAAAATTTCAAATGTAACATTGCAGAAATAGGAAAACATTTCAGGAAAGAAATTAATTTAAGTATTTTCTTCAATACCTGACGTATTTTTTCAACCAGTTATGGTCAATCAAGTGGTATATACAGGGTGATTAGCTACCAAACCTACAAACTTTCAGGGTATATAGAGGGTACAGAGACGACTCGGAATCGCATAGGATTGCTAGGACTCAAATGCCGTAGTTACGATCTATGATGCAAAAGAAGCAGAGAAAAAGATTAGAAACAGCAACACATTTATGGACCATAAAATATTTTAGTGAAAGATTTATTATAACATGTGGGTTCGAAATTACTACCAGAAGTCGTCTGGCATCCTGACATCCGTGCTGAATGGAATTCCTTATGTTCTGGAAGATTCCTCCAGGCAGTCTTGTGGTAGATGACGCTTAATGGAAAGCTTTGTGACCACAGATTTTGCTGGAAGCCATCATTTGTGACTTCTGGAGCCATACCAGAGCTACGAGATGAATTCCGGTCGTAATTTCGAACACCTATTATAGTACCTTTCGATAAAATAATTTCTGTCCCTTTGATGTGCTTCTTTTTTCTCTGCTTCATTGCACCATAGTTCGTAACAACAACATTTGCTACCCTGCATTCCTATGTGATTCCAAGTCGTCTCTGTACCTCTTACACTCCCTGCAAGTTTGTCGGTCTGGTAGCGAACCACCCTGTATATTCAGACAGAAACAAATTGACGACAAAAAAATCAACTTTAAGCAATTAAGATTTTATCAATTTTTTTAAGAAACTTGTTGCAATATCTGTTTTTAATGTAATAAAATCAAAAATGATTGTGAATTATGGTTTAGCAGTAAGCAGAGATGACTTATAATAGTAAAAAGGGTGACAGAATGGACAGAAATACGAGACATAGAATTTCGACAATGTAGCTTCGTACAGTAAGGGTGAAAGGGTTGCCAATCAAAGAGGCTGGGCTATCAAATGAAATGGCATCCCATAACATAGTTTCTAACTGTAGGGCTGCGTGGAGGACAATAATCAGGTGAGTCGCTGGTTATCGGAGCTCAATTTACAGCGTGACACATCATTGAAAGTGACTTAACTTCAACCTGTGACATTCTAGGTCAAATGAACCCAATATTATTTACAAACACGCCTGAAAGCATACAATGGTGAGAGGCAGTCTCGGAGAAAGGTTCCCTAAGAACTCAACTTTATTTTCTTGAGTTACCAATCGATAGTCATTATAGTAACTGGCTTCCAAGTTTCATGTCAGATCTTTGATAAGGAAGCATCAGGACCGGCGAATCCTGATCATACGATCACTCTGTCCTTTTACATTCGGAGTCGCTCCCATTCCAGCCAACATCGTTGAAAGGCAGCACCTCTCCTACCCATCCTGGGATTTAGTCATATAGCTTCCTTTAGTCCAGTGGTCTTCAAACTTTTTCAGCTCACGGAACCCTTAAAACTATAAGGGATTTGGGGAACCCCATTCCTATCCACCTCAGAAGAACATTTCGTTAAATAATATTTAAAGTAATGTTCTAGGTATTTTTCGGGTGGGAGAGGGAATTAAAATCTGTATTTTTTATTAAAAATTTTTAACATAATAATATTATATATTTACTCACACATTAATAATATTAAATTGTGATTGCCACCTAACATGCAATACATTTAGTAACTGAGATGTGAGTTTGTATTTTTTGCACACACACACATAAACTGTCGAAACCTAGGCCTATTCAAATTATCTACTGGTGCATTTCATATTTTGCGTTTAATTCGTTTTTATATTTTGTTTTTGTAGCCACAATGTTGAGAATTTTTTTTCATTTAAATTCATTGTTCTGAATGATATTAAAATGTTTTAGCTGTTTTAAAAATCCTTTATACTTTGTATGAATTTCAAACCAAAAAATTAGAAGCTGTTTTTGCTTAAATTTAGATTACTGCATATAATTTTTTGATATGCCGATAAGTTGTTCCCTCTCCTACATTATAGCTGTTTTTTCCACAAATGTATAAAGACTCATTTTCCATTAGAAAACTATTTAGTTGTACAAAACTTTGCACTATCGAGTGTAAAATTATTCCACAGAATCCGGGATAGCACAGACAACAGAAATTAACTATCTAAAAAGAAAAGAAAAAGGTGGCACATATATAAATTCTTTTAAGATATTACAATATCAGTTCAAAAAGTATTACAACAAAATAAAGTTATATTATATGTAAATAAAATTTTCAGTTTTCATGAGTGGAAAGAGCTTTAGAAACCCGTAGCCATATTAACTTCATGGACAACATGAATCCATTTTGCATACACATTTATAATTTCCATTTAGATTTTTTTATTATGCCTCATGGAACCCCAGGGTCCAATGGAACACAGTTTGAAGACCACTGCTTTAGTCTAATTACAATTCCTCTCACAATAGAGACATCCACATAATATTCAAGAACCCATACCCACGAGGTATTGGTTCAGTCTACGAAGGCCAACAGAACCACATTCGAATATAAGTCATGCTCTAGAATTGAAATGCCCTTTATTTTATAAAGTATCTAGTTGCAATTCGCTAAAGCTTTAACAAATCCGTCATTGTTCATCAAAAGTTTAGCGTTTTCATAGTTAGTGTGTATACGCAATCTAATCTCTTTCGGATACTTCCTTCTTGGTATGTCGCTTTCTGTAGATTCACTTAACAAAATTTACTGACTGATGTTCTTTCTATTACACAAAATATTCAAGTACGATCACTTTTTCAGACCAAACAAAATTACTAAATCAAGCAAGATGAAAAAACTAATACCCACTTATCTGTTTGATTGTATGAGAAGAGTTGAGTTTTCTTTGCCCAATATATATTTTCTTAAGTAAGTCTTAATAAATATAAAGATGAATTTTACAAAAACTAAGCTACTAGGAGAATATTTAAATGACTTCAATGTCTAAGTTGAATTATTTAATCATATGTATACAAAAGGGAATTCAAACAATATAAACTCTCATTTGAATGATATGAAAGAACAAATATATATTATAACAATTTTGAAAATAATTAAGAATATATTCTTATCATATATCTTTAATAGAAAATGAACATTATGAAATAATGAAGTCGTTTATTACTAATGTTCAAATCCTGTCTGAATTACATTCTAATAATCTTGCTACTTGATTATATGGCACCAAAGAAATTCGAAATGCACTCTAGGTTCTTTGTTTACAGTATTATAAATATTATTTACATATAAAAAACAACCTATTTATTTTACAGTCTAAATTTTGACATTAAGGTCATATACTTTAAATGGCGTTTTTTGCAATATATATTCTCAGAAACTATAGCAAAAATTTAGTACTAAATAATCTCCTGTAGATATGAAGAAACTGTTGAATGAACAGGTTTCTATTTCTGTCTTGTTAAATCAATTGGTAGGAAAAATAATAGAAAAGATACAAATAAGTACCAAGGAATGGGACAGAAAAATAAGAAAAAGACGAATTGTCTTGTATTTTTCCGTTTACCAAGACTTCGACATGGTAACGTTTTGTTTTAATGGCATAATTCATCAAAATGACCAATTGGTGGTCACTTCCAAGCATTACCTAAAGCGTAAAAAATGTACTTTTCATAATGTAATTAAAATAAACATCTCATAAGTATTTCTTCTCAAATAATTATTTACATTAGGAAGTAAAGTCGTTTTTCCAATCAAGATTAATCTTTATAATAAAATAATAAAAACTCTAAGAACGGAAAGAGTCAAGGGAAAACGCGATAGGTATTAAATCTGCTAAGGCTCTTAAACACACTTCGAAGTGAAGAGATTAAATAACTTCACGCTACCACAGTTTAAAACATTAATTGATTTACGGAGTAAAAAAGTTTTACACTTCAAAACTTAAATGTATTACTTCAAATGAGACATGATTCACGGTAAATTTTAGACCAAAAAAAAAGGGTTATACATAAAAAATAATTACAGTGAAATTCGCTTAACGCGAAAATGCTTAAGGTATCTGACTACCCTAAAATCATGATTTTTTTCAAAAATGACAATTTTCTAATGATTTTATTTTAAAGGCCATCTTAATAGCTTTATAAAAATATCTTTAGTTATTTTCCATTCACTAGAACTAAAGCTACGAGTGTTTCAGTAAAAGCAGATGCCATAACTTTACACAAGATGTCAAACTTTAAAATCCGTTTTACTCGAATTGTATTTTTTCTTTCGAAAAACTTGAAAAGGGACAGCGATTGCTCAAAAAGTTTTGAAAATAATTAACTGAAATTTTTTGTGTATGTTCTGTATAAGAGTAGAAGTGTTTTAAAAATCATATTTATCAATCACTATTTTATTACAAAATTTACAGTCCATTATCGTGAATATAATCACTGTTTTTTTAAGCAACTTCATATAATAACTAAGATAAAGGGCTCTAGTTTTTGTAAAAATTAAAATATCTCTTATCCTGAAATCATTTAAAAAAGGAAGAGCAAAGTAATACATCAAAATTGAAAAATTGAAAATTTGTTCATAAAATTTTTGTACAGATAGGGCCCATTTATGTAATTTTTTGTAAATGTTTACCCATTTTTTCCCATTTTAGTAGTAATAATTCATTTTTCTCTTCTTAATTTTAGCCTTTTTTTCTTAAAATGTTCTAAATAAATCTAAAAGTGACAAAAGAATCTCCACATCTCCATTTTTTTTAAATAAAGTTGTCGCAAGTAGTCGGATACCTTAAGACAAAATACCGGTTAACACGAAATAATACGAAGGTCCTGACAAACTACTATGTATTTTTATGAATTTTTTTCTGGGAATGAACAAAATACGGAAAACACCAGCAACTCAGGCGAGATTTAAGAGGGGTGGGTATTGAAAGTGAGGTGATTTTACATGTTTCTTAGAAAAGAAACTACCTTGGCTTTGAAATACCCTCAGAATAGCTTGTGACACGAGTCAATTTTGTTTATATAAGCTATTTTTACCCTCCCCCCCCCCTACAAACGCCACACAAAAACATCCGAAATGAGGAACATCTTGAAAAAAATTATGCATAGTTATTTTTTTATATAGATGTACATACCAAAGGTGAAGTGAATAACAAAATGGATGACATCGAAAAATTTGTGGACAATTTAATTGTAAAAAAGACATTGCAAAGAAAAATATCAGATTATTTTCCAAAAACTCAATAAAGTTTTTGTTTTTCAAAAAACTTGAAAATTTTGAATTAAATTTCATTAAGCTCTAGTGAATATTTTTTGTTTCATTTATTTTTATTAAATACATGCATATATACATATCTACGTAAATAAATTGTACTCTAATAAACTTAATTTGTTTGAATGTGTATCTTTTTTTTTAAATATCCTTTAACACGAAATTCTTTTAATACAAAAAATGTTTTAGTCCCCTCAGTTTCATGTGTTAAAGGATTTTTACTGTAATATAATATCTCTTAAAATAGTCATATTTAGAATACTCATTCCGAAGTTTCATACTGGTCACGATTACCGACTTCACGACAAAAAATCGACGCACCAAGAAGGAATTGCTCGACTCCTTGTTTGCAAAAACATTTGGATCGAACATGCAAATGATTAAAATTTGGTGTTCAATGGATGAATAGCAGAAGCTCCAACAACACTCGGAACTGCGCATTCAGGAGGTGGACATAGGTAGCGATTCTTAATCTGATGGTCAAAATTTCTGTTGCATTTCGACGGTAATATCTAACGTCATCTTTAACAATACCTCGCCTAAGGATTCGTGCATATGATGAGCAGCTGTCAAAAATTGAAAGAGATCGTTTAATCGGATTAAAAGAGACTTGTTCCACAAATAGAAGAATCTCTAGACATCTTAAAAGAAATGAAACGGTGATTAGATGATGCTGGAAAAAGTGGATTGGTCAACAACAGCAGATATGAGTATCAGAATGGCAGCGGTTAACCGAAGACCACAACAGAGTAGGAAGACTGAGCGACTGTCAGGGAACTGTCACCGGATTCCTCGTTATCAACTACCCAGCATGTGACCCGAATTTACCACAACTCCTTCTAGGTGATGTTATATATATATATATATATATATATATATATATATATATATTGAGAGAGAGAGAGTATATATACAGGTATAGGACAAAATATAATAGGAACACTCATTTAAAAATGAGTCGTACTTCAACCGCCCAATAAACAGCTGCCACGTGTCGCAACAGTGTGCCACCTAGTGGCGACGAAAAGGAAGGTATCAGTCAAGTATTTTATTGTGTGAAAATTGCTTGAGAAAATTCTGTTCCCAGCTAAGCGGGATTATGTGCGACTTCTCTGACGTGAAAAGAGTTATTATAATTGTAGTTATTAATTGTAATAATAGTTACTCTCCTCGCTGGAGCCTCCGAGTCCAGAACAGCCAACCTTGTGGGTGTTTCAAGAACCACTGTGTCAAAGGTTATGACAGCCTACACAAACCTGGGTAAGGTGTCTTCTGCGAAGCACAACAGTGGGCGAAAGGTGAATTTGAAGGTCCGTGATAGACGGGTGTTGAAGAGGATAGTCGCCCGAAATCGCAAGACTACACTGCCGCAGATAACGTCCGATATGAACACCCACCATCTGAACCCCGTATCCATGAAAACTATTCAACGAGAGTTGCATGCTGCGAACATCCACGGCAGAGTAGCTATTCTCGAAAACCATCAGTTTCGGGGGGAAATGCTGCAAAGAGATTACAGTGGTGCCGAGACCACCTAAACTGGACGCAACTGCAATGGGAACAAGTCACCTGGTCTGACGAATCCTCATTTACATTATTCCAGACCACCGGACGTGTGTTCGTCTGGTGAACACAGACAGAAGCATTTCATGTTGATTGCCTGGTTCCAACTGTGAAACATGGAGGGGGTTCTCTGATGGTTTGGGCAGCAATATCTTCCCGTGGGTTGGGGCCTCTCGTTGTCTTGAGGGGGATGATCACAGGCGACCATTATCGAAGCATTCTCGCAGATCATCTTCACCCTATGCTTCAGACTCTATTTCCAGGAGAACGTCCTGTGTTCCAAGACGACAACGCCCCTGTTCACACGTCACGCTGTGTTCAAACATGGTTACATGAGCATGATGATGAAGTGGAACATCTAACCTAGTGTCCTCAGTCCCCTGATCTCAATATCATTGAGCCTTTGTGGGGTTATTTAGAGAACAAAGTCCGTGCTCGGTTTCCACCTCCTCGCACACTATTTGAACTCGAGACTGTCCTGCACGAAGAATGGGTGCAAAAATTCCTATGAATTTTGTTCAAGACCTTTATTTTTCAATCCCACGTCGAATGCAAGCAGTAATTCAGGCTAAAGGTGGCCCAACACCTTACTAATTAAAAATTTTCATTTTTTTCACAGGTGTTCCTCTTATTTTGTCCTATACCTGTATATATATATATATATATATATATATATACTTTTTTTTAGAATAAACTTTAGAGTAACCAAATTGAATATAGGGGATTAGCTAGATTTATAATGATTTTCTTTTTGAATAATCCTCGCAATTTATTTTTCTAGTACGCATATTATTATGTGTGTGATGTCCCCTAGTACCCTTAAATACAATTAAATTTTAAGTCAATATGCTTAAACATAGAAAGCAATTATATTTTGTTCAACCAATAAAAGAACGTTTAAATATATTGCCTCTATCTGTATTCTTGTATATTCTTCTACCTTTTACAAATAAGTTTCCATTTTTAGAACGCATTTCCTGCAAATTTTTGTTTCTGTTTCTTTTCCTTATTTACATAAAAATTTCTCCATTTCTTACTTTTTAGCTGATATTTTACTTTTAATGATTATTGTAATTTCCAAATTCATGTATCTTTGCAACACAGAAACAAATTGAAAATTAAGATAGGAAAAAAAATTTGAAGAGACAGAAAAACTGGTACGCTTACCTTAATTCATTGTGGGCCCCCGAAAACACGCAAAAGGGCATCAACTTGACCATGAAATGGAATGAACTCGACTTATGTCTGAAGGAATCGTGGAGAAAATTTACACCACAAATACTGCAAGGACCTTGAAGACTGTGATATCCACTTTTCTTAGGTTCGGGGCCATAATGGAAATCTCGGCAATGATAGAGTGGACCAGTTGCCTAAAGAGGCAACTTGTCAAGATATGAGCCTTTCGATGTCTGTGCCATCGTCTCACTGGAAGCATTTAGCTTGGAAAAGAACTGTTTCCCCCTGAAACTCCTATTTTTTGGCCTCACCTAAGGCTTTGTGGACTAAAAAGTTTTTTCCGACCATTTATCAACAGCTAAAATGTAGGAAATTTGTTACTGATTTTAAGTTATCCCAGATTCTAACAGGACATGGAAATTTTAAGAGCTACTTATCTAGGTTTAACTTAATTGGTAATGATATTTGTTCTTGTGGTCTGGATGCTGAAACCGCGGAACATGTCTTGTATTGTGATCTATATTTTTGTAAAAGGGAAAATTTTAAGAAGGAGTTGAAACGCTTAGGTATTTCCTAGCCACCTATTTTATTTTTGTTGGTCAATTGTTCTGAAAGCCTTAATGTCTTGAGAAAATTTATTTACTGTATAGATTTTTAAAATTTTATAAGTACCTTCCTTTCTTTTTACTTGTGTATTTCCTCCCTTCCTTTTATTTATATTTGTCTCTTTTTTTCATAATTATGTTTTTTATTATTTTATAACGTTGTTACCTCTTACGTCTGTAAGCCTCGTGTTATGCAATGTGGAGTATGAGGAGTTTCGCAAGTAACTTTATTTTTAAAAGAAAATACTGCAAGGCAGTCTTCAATTCTACAGGAGTGGTAGTTAGAGATCTGACTAACTCTTTTCATGACCTCAGATGTACTTGTAGTAAATAATTCTTATATCTGGGGATTTATGTAATCAGTGGAACTATCTAAAGTCAGAAGAGTGTTTCTTGAGCCACACAGTAGCAACTCTCAACGTGTGGGGTGTTGCACTGTCCTTTTGGAACTGTCCAAATCTGTAGGAATATACAATGGATATGAACGGGTACATATGATCAAATAGGATGATTATATACATATCACCTGACAGATTCGTCTTAAACCGTATTAGGAGTCCCATATAACCCCATTTCCTTAAACCCCATACCATTGCAGAGACTTCACTTAATTTAATAATCTCCCTTTTACCTGCGGTAGTTTATGGATTCATGAGGTTCGTCAGACCGTACAATATTATTTCTATCATCAACAGCTCAATGGAGGAGTCATTGAGCTCATGAGAGGTGTAGAGTTTTGTACCGTGCAGTCAAAAACGATAAACGAACCGGCCTTTGGTTCCGAATACCCCCCTCAGAAATGGTCCATTGAATATATCCCGTGCTGATACTTCTTGATGCCCCATCATTGAAATCCTCGGTAAATTGAGGTTACCGAGGATTCAATGTGACAGTGTTTCAAACACTGTCTCGCTTAAGGAATCTCGTCAATCGTCGACGGTCCCGTTCTTTCAAGATCTTTTTCCAGCAGAACTGATATCAGATATTTGATGTTTGAATGTTCGTACGCAAAAATCAAAATTATATCACTTCTTCAGAGATTCTATGCTACCTCTCTCATGCATCGATCATAATTTCATATTCAAAGACACTAAAATCTTGATATCCTGCCATTGTAGCAACATGAACTGACCTAACCGTTGATAGGTTCCAAGCTTCCATTATTTGTACACACACGTCTGTACCAGTTTTTCTGGCTTTTTAATTGTATATTGTTTCAAAAAGTCTATAATCACCTCTTTAGATATCATATTGTTACTTATGTCCTATAACTCGACAAATTAAACATTAACAATGATTTAGATTTTCAACGATATTTTAAAGCAAAAACATTTTAATAAGTAGAAACTTAAATTACAAATTAAATTTTTCTTCCAGTCATTGTAAAACTTATCTTGAATTATTTTAATTATATTCGTTAATGAAAGAAATGAGTCAATAATTGCTTTAGATTTTATACATAATAGGTTGTAAAATAATTTATGTTTTCCCACGTTGATTACAATATTTTATAAATACTTATGAAAAGAAGAATTTAATTCTTAATTTCTGTAAAACAAATCATAGTTTTTTGGCATTAAAAATATCAAATTTAAAGTTCATTGATATTAAAATCTCCAACATTATTCTCAAATATGCAATTCAGTAAAATTTGAAGCAATCCACTTAATGCGACTCATAATTCATATTCTGCATTTATTTACATGCATCCAAAAAGTTTTGGCAATTATTTAAAGCTTAATACATCCGAAATTATAATTTTTCCCGCATTTTAGGAAAGTCTTAATCGTTATGTTAAAAGAATAGTTGATGGAAATACATTCCCGCAAAAATTCCTTCGAAATCCATTATATGGAAAAATTGGGGTTAATTCACATTTAATTTCACAGGATATCATAATTCTTGCCTGGTACGGAAATTTAAAGAATGGAATGTTTCTTCAGGAGAAAGAGGGGATAGTCCTTAATGTCACACAAATTTAACCTTGGTTCAAATTTACGAAAAATTATGAATAACTAATGTCAGTTTAACAAAATAATTTTTTTTCACATTTCAAAGAAAATTATTTTCGTAGAATTTCATTACATACTTTAAAATATGATATGGTAAGGAGACAAGTTTTCCGCCCTTTTTTTTGTTATAGTTGAAAAGAATAAATACGAGTACTAAAATACTGCCGTAAACAAAGTAGAATTTGAAAGTACTCCAGGAATATTTCAATCATAATATACAAAAAAAATTATAATTTTTTTTCTAAATGTTAGTTGTAACTGTGGTAGATGAATGTGTGTGATCCGGTCAAGTCCTGATGTCTCTAAGAATCCATTCGGTCATCACGGCTGATGAACGTTAAATCAGTTCAAGTTTAAAGCTTTCACTAAATATAGTATATGAGATTGGGGTGCAGACCCAATTGTCATCTGCATTACTTGACCATAGTTCAAAATCAAGATGTTCATTGCCAATTGATAAATAATAAATCAACTATATGTCGGTTATTTTGTATTTGTCAAACTGTATGGTAATTAAATTCCCTAACACACTGGTTATCATAAATTAAGGAAAAATCACAGGAATGACGATAACTCTGTAATGATCTATCCGCGAGCCTCCTGCTAATCATCTTGGGGAAAACTATTTCTTTTAAATATTGTTCTATTAAAAACTTTCTTCCGAAAAAGAAGACACGGTTTATGTAAATTTAGGATGATATTTAAGCATTAACTTTTAGGTACGAGGAGTTAGTAGTTGGTGGTTGGGATTAGAAGTTAACGATTAGCAGAAAGTAGCTGTGAACTAGTCGAGAGTTGCTTGACGACTAATTGTTGAATAATTAAAGATTGTTAATTGAAGATTTAGTCAATAAGTTGAATTAGATTAATATCGACTATAAGTCAAATAACTGAGAACGGAGAATTAGAACGTATTCAGAACGTATGTTACCAAAACATTTCAAGAGTTAGTAATTTAAATCATAATTAAATATTAAATATCTCTTCTACCGTGCTTTTCCTCATATACTTAATAAAAGGTGTATTTCCTATCCTAGGTTGTTAGAACTAATTAATATAATATAAAATAGGTTTGCTCTGATTATGGCTGATCTTTATTCTAACACCGACTCCGATGGACGTGGAAGGACAACCATCACAACTCAAACAGTTATGCGTAGAATATTTAATGAAACTACACACATTACACGAAACATAGTAAGGTATAAAATAGAAAAAAAAAGAAATCACTGGACAGTTATAGTGTTATAAAAAATTAGCATGTGTATGCAATGAACAAATCGGTTGTGTCAGTTTAGCATAGGAAAGTACATTTAATATAGGGTATGATCCTTCTGAGAAGCAATACAACACATGCAGCGATGTGTGATGCTCTCAATTATGCAGTTTATCAATTCTGTAGGAAGTGCGAGGCAGTTGAAAGCGCATCTAGGACTTTAAATGGAGGATTGAGAGCAGCTGTACGTCGTCCTCGATCGTCCCAAATATGATCGATAGGGTTTGGGTCCTGTGATCAAGCTGGCCACTGCATGCACTGAATTGTTTCCTACTCAAGATAAGCATCCACGATGCGAGCCCTCTGTGTTCTCACATTATCACCCTGTAGCACGAAAGCATCTTCTATTACGCCGGTATAAGGGCGCACATAATCATCCAGAATGTCATCTCTATAGATGTGAGCATTAATATTTCCATGGGAAAAGACATGGAGGTCTGGGCGGCTACCCAAAAGGATACTACCCCAAACACAGACACTGTCTGATACGTATGCATCTCTTTCACGGAAGTGTCACGGAGGAAAACGAGTTCTAGGTTCTCTCCAAATGAAAATACGCCTACTATCGATTTCGAGGTTGAACCTGGACTCATACGTAAAGAGAACCACCCTCCATTGATTACGCGGCCAGTGGAAATGTTTACGTGCCCACTGCAAACGCTTCCTCATAGAGCGTGACGTGAGTGGTTTCCAATGGTTGGTCGCCTTGCATAAACACCACGCTCGTGAAGCCTTCGACACATGGTTGGCCTTGATACCAACCTTCCGGAGCTTGCAGTGAGGGAGAATATGAATCCAGCCGAAGTTGCGGTTCTATTCCTTCGTGCTCATAATTACAAATAATATATCGATTATCGGCACTCGTGGGAGCGTGTGGCCGTCCTCGGCTGAACTTCCTGAATGCCGAATCCAACGTTATAAATTGTTGCCAAAGTCTATGAATCACAGATGGTCTCAAATTCAGCCACTTAGCCATTTTTATCTTACTTTGTCTTGCCTCTCGTCTCCTAATAACTTGCCATCTCAGTTCTTTAGTCAAATAATGCCTGGAGGTCATTGCTACAATTTCGCTATACCGAACTTCTAATCTCAGACACGCAGCGAGAAAACTGCTGCCTTACTCTAAGACAGCCATTTTTATATTTCTCGCGTGAGTGAGTGAGTGAGTGTTTGGGTTTTGGGTGCAAGAGTGAAATATGGCTAGACTGCGCCAAACATTTGTTAAAATATCTACAAATAATGCTAATACAGTTTCATAGTAGAAGTTAAAACTTCAAATCACATATAAAAATCGTATTGTAATGATAAAAGCAAACAAATTTTGGTTTGGGATTTCCCTTACCAAGTCAAACAAGATCTTAAAATAACAGATAGGGATAAAACAAACTAAATAGAAAAAAAAGCGAAATTAAATCAAAATACAATGACATTTAAAGTAATTCATCAGAAGTAAAAACTGCTACGAACTACACTTAAGTTTAAAAGCAATATGCGTTATATAAAAGGGTAAATTACTTCCTATTGCTTTTAACACGCGTTGGATTTGACGTGACGTGTGTGTGATGTTTTCACGTTCACAACCATTGTTCTATCAATACTCTTCCGACAAGAAGTACTCATCCTCCTCATAATCGATCATCTCATCCTATTACTCTTGTTGTGGAGCATTTTTCCTCGGTTTATGTGGTGTCATTTTTATTTCTATTTTAGGTTTATTTTTCAATTTTACCAAATTCTTTTTCCTCACACGCTTTCATGCGGTGGTGGAAGTATTGTCTAAAAAAACAGAAGATCGAGGTTCAGTTGGAAGATCTGTAAATTTCGAATTCGTTAATGGCAAAATGTTTCTTTCATTAAAAAAGATGAAGAAGCTGAGGAAGATAGACTATTGGATGTGGTTGATGAAGATGATATAAAAGGGGTAAGCAGATTATTAGTTGCGGAAGGAATAGCGTAAGACATAAGAATAGGTGGCTGAGACTCTGACATTGAGGCTGTTATTAGAGATGTGGATGGCAAGAAGTGTGCTTGAGTTAAAGATGTGGAAACTGTGGGTATAGAGGAAAATATTTTTGTTACCGGTTGAAGTGACTTTAAAGGTGAGCATATGATTTTTGCAATGTTTTTATCTGTTTGTGTGGTAGTGCATATTTTTGAAAATTTAGCAGTCTGGGTATATGTTTGGGATTTCTGCTGGACTATTATAGTTTACGGGCATCTGGATAAGATATATATTTATTTGCTTTTATTTCCTGAATCTGCTTTTCTATTTTCCATTTTGGGCATAATTTGGAATCAAATGGATGGTGTTGTG
This sequence comes from Trichonephila clavata, assembly GCA_019973975.1. Classification (NCBI taxonomy): domain Eukaryota; kingdom Metazoa; phylum Arthropoda; class Arachnida; order Araneae; family Nephilidae; genus Trichonephila; species Trichonephila clavata. The sequence continues at coordinate 28,770 of BMAO01005441.1, forward strand.
AAGTTGATACACTTTGACTCTAGAGTGCAGTCAGTGGATGAATGTCCAGCAGACGCTCATCTAGAGCAAGTCAGCTGTCCACAGAAGGAAGTTTGCGAATCTTTGAGCCTTGGCACTTAAGGCAGCGCAGAGGATTTGGTATATATGAACGTATTTTGTAGTTTAAGGTACCTGCTTTTATTGTGGTTGGAAGTTTTGGGCTATTAAATGTCAAAATTAAGTGTTTTGTTGGAATAATTGTTGTATCTTTTTTATTGTGATTCTCCTGTCCTGAATTCCCCTCTGATCATAGAATACATCGAGGATTTCTGCTTCAGGAGTACTCAACAGATCAGGTTCGGAAACTACACCTCTGCATGAATTGAGAGATTTGTGTGGACTAATCGTTGAGGAAGAATTAGTAAACGTTTTTACGAGTAGAAAAGATCTGTTTTGCAAAGCAGTCGAAGTTTCAATAAGTCATCGGACCGTAAGCATTTTACTGATTTCGCTTAACGACCTATTTCAATAAGAGCTTTATTCATTGCAAGCGGGGATTTTGGAAGCATCTCATTATTTGGTAAAGAAATTAACAAAAATTATGTACGAGTGACAATTTTATTTCTGTCTAAATTAGGTAAAACAAGGCTTTTACCCGGGCACAGCTGACTTGGATCCACAATCGGGTAGAAAACTTCATCCTGGCGAGCCTCCACCCACCACTGAGTCCAACAAAGGAGACAGTGTGCCTGTCAACCGAATAGTCAGGCTCGGCGCTTACCTGATGTACACCCAGGATATAGCTCTACAGCATCAGGGCGAGAATCCAAAGGATAAGCAAGACACTGCAGCACTAGCCCTACAGCAATGTCTCCATAGAGACTTATCACCAGCCGATTGACAGAAGCGGGTTCAATCTTGCCTCCCGTCTACAGCGAAGAGTGGGCCAGAGGGAATGCAAAAGGTATCCCCAGAACACCATTTTCCTCCTTACGAGACGCCGCCCACGGCAAGCATGCCGATTGGCAAACCAATAGTGTTAATCAAAACAAATACTCAAAACGAGCAAGGAAAAATAGAAAAAATAATAAATAAAGCTTAACGAAATACAAAAATGAAAACCAAACTATGATTAATTCGTCAGATAACTTATAATTCAATAAAAATAACTAACAATTAATCTGGATCAATTAAGCAACAAAGTAAACTATAAGTGTATTCATGTTTATTTAAAAGATTATACTGATGTCTAAACGTGAAAAGAAGAAAAGAGAAAATATTGAATGACAAAAAGGAGGGTCGAAAATAGAGAAGGATCACTAGGGTACCCCGGGGTCATGACACTCATGTTTACCAAAGACAGTAAACCTCATGAGAAAAGGATAAGATAGATCACTAGGGCACCGAGGGATTGTGACACCCCTACTCATCTAAAGAAGATGAGCGTCCTGAAGGGTATGTTCCTTGCAAAGGGACGTGTTCTGACTGCATCGCCACTATACTCCATAATGCAATATCATTTAGAAAGAGAGAGAGACAGGAGGGAGCTCCTGTTACTTACGAACATATTCAACTTTCATTAAAACTGGCTTATTTTTGGGCAAGCTATCGCGATTTTTGTGATTTTTTCTTAATTTGTGATAACCAGTGTAGTATCAATCAGGGTTCTTTTCAAAAGCAGTAAATAATATCATGTATGTGTGTGATTTCACTTTCAGTATTTTAAGCTTCTATGATAAAAAAAACCGAGTATTATTCTTAGTGTAACTCAAACAAACAATGAGTTTTTTCAGACAGAAGAATTAATTTCTTCATTAAAAAAGCGAGGTACAAAAACAATAATAAAAATAAACATCTTAATTCCAAAACTTACAAAAGAACTAATGAGTGTGAATTCGAAAACATCAAAGTAAGCTAATGATCTTTTTTAGAGGTGAAAAGAAGGTTAGACATGTGTCTTGCATTCAGATTATCATAAAATTTAATCCTTTAAGTAAACAGTGTTGAAGTTTTTTATGAAAGGGTAACTTCTAAATGTTCAAATTCGTGTCACTAATTATTTTTTGGACTTTAAATTTTTAAGTAAAAAAAATATACTGTTTTGGTTGACACTGTTATGAAACAGATTTCTACTTTTCGAGTCAATTAAAAGTGTTTTTACAAGTGTTAATCGATTTAACAGAACACAGTTGAAAGTCCAATTAGGCAAGCTGTCTCTTTCAATGGCACACACTCGAAAACATGACTTTTTTTCTCTCTAAACTGTCGAAAAGCACATTCAACCCTACTAAATAAAGAGGCTAATCCCTTGCTAATGATCTTTCAAGAACTAGGTATTTATTTACAACCTAACTTTCTTATTCTCAGAAAAGTATCGGACGTTGTTTCTCAGACGTAATTTATCATTGAGACACGAACATTAAGTGACATGAAAATTTATGGTTCGCTATTTCTGCACCATGTTCCTTACTTGTACTACTTTTGAAAAATCAAATGTAAGGGAAGGGAAGTCCTTGTAGAGAGGTTTGGAATAATTGGCCACATTTTATAGCAGAAAACGAAAACATTAAGTAAAATAAGAGAAGCATGTGGTGAAGTTTTCTGCTTTATGTGGTTATTTAAACCAAAGAATTCATACTTTTTGTTTGCTTTTTGCCTAATTCTTTCGAATTAGAATTTTAAAAAATGCTTGCTAATTTTGATAATGAGGCTCTTTTTATTTTTCAAAAATTACTTCACATTTGTGCAACAAATAGTTTGCAAAAATTTCATTCCGTAATCAAATAATTATATTTTGACCACAAGAATCAGCTCATTTCCAATCAATCCTTTCAAATTAGTTTTTAAAAAACAGTATGTACATCAACAACGTAAAACATTTGCTTCAAAATATCGCCAACTTTATTAGTTTATATCAAAGAAAACTAGAGAAATTTCCGTTCGTGATAACCTGCCCTAAAAATTGTTGAATGTGCTTTAGAATATATTATGCATACTGTATTAATAATTGAATTAACTATTAAATCAAAACTATAGATATATATGTAAATCATAGAGAGAGATATGTGATGGTTAAATATTATCGCATGTGTTTGGGGATCTTAAAGATGTGAAACAGATGACGGTCAATATTTTATCACTACCTATTAGATTGGGGGAGAATGTTAAATAAATAGCAATAGCAAGCTAGTTATATGCATAAAATTTCTAATGCTCAAACTTTAAAATACCATGAAAGGATTTCTCATGTGTTTGAAAATAGTTTTAAAACAACTGACCCTTGTAATAGTGAAAATATTCTATTACTTTTCTTACACAGAGTAAAAGGTAAAAAACGAAACAAATTTAGTAAGGCTTAGTGAATTACCATTTTTGCAAGTTTAAGCGGCTTATTTACGCTGAATCCACGTATTATCTCTTTTTAAAATACTTATATATATTTTCATAAATGATTATCCAAATTTCTTCATATGCTATTCAAAAGATGTTCTTGTTAAAACAGCTTTTTGCTTCTGTAACAAACCAATGAAATTTAACAGTTTCATTCCTTTTAGAGTTCCATAAAATTCTGTTATGTTAACAATTCTAATAGACTTATACTTACAAATTTAAAAGTGAAATAATTTAAAAAATAATGTTTTTAAATAACTCTCACTGAACGTTATCTGTGCTTTCTCAAATACCTAGTATATTTTAATGGTCAATGGAGATCATTTAATAATTTTTACTGCATTTATCCCTTTGTATTTTTGTGCATTTTGCCTTCGTTAAAAAATAAATAACAATATAAGTAGCATATTTATGAAACTTTATCGCATATTTACAAGACGATTTATTAATTATAGAGGACTAAAAATTTTAAAAAGAAACTTTTAATTTTTAATAAATTTGAATATTTGAAATTTTTAAAAGGATTTGTTTTTATTATTTAGGTTTCTTGTTTTTTTATTATAAGTACGTATTATACATGGCTCTTTTACGTTCATCAAATACATAATACTGTCGTCCAATGTATTATCAGAGTATATATCTTTACAGAAAAAAAAAGATATACTAAAATATTTTAATAAAAAGTTTAGTAAATGATATATAAATAATCACATGACTATCTCAACATAGCATAATCTAGCATTACAGTATAGTATTTCCAGACGTCATCTTCCAGCAAGATAACACAAGATCGCACCAGTCAGGTCCCAACCTACCTTGACGCATAGATATTTGATTGTTGCCCTGACTAGCCCATTTTCCAGACCTCTCACCCTAGCATCTGATCATAGGCTGCTGAGAGACTGGATTGCCAATGTTCACACTACGGTTGATGAGATGAGAAATAGACTTGAAGCAGAAATAAATGACTTGCCTGTATTCGGCATCTAAGCCCAGTTCGATCCAACGTCGATAAAGCAATACATTAATTTAAAATATAGTATATATTTCCGATAAAAAAACACAAGAAAAAAAAAGAATTTCTCTTAATAAATTCTTATTTATAGTAGCATTCAAAGTATAGCATTATCAATCGTGATACTTTTAAAGTATGGGTGCTTTTTCTACGATCACCCGTAATGTATTGATTTGCACTATAAAACTTAAATTTGTTATTTTCTTCACGATAATACATTTATAAAAAATCAATAACTTTTCGACTTAATCAAACTTATCCAAACCTTTCTAAAAACCAATTTTTCCGATGTATTCAACCTATATAATTTTCCAATATAAATTATGCAGCATTCTTTAACACCTCTATGTAGCAGTTAACATCAAATAAATTTCTAAATATATTTAAAAAACTCAAGTAATAAAGATTAAAATATTTTTTTACTGATAGTAATAATTTAAGCAGAAAGAGACTTTTGTCATTTTTCTAAAGGCAAAATGAAGTAATTCTTCGAAGTCTTCATTAGAGACCATGAATCTTTCAAGAACAGGAAAATTAATTGAAGATTCTAAATTTTTTAAGGTCGGAAAGAAAAGGCAATAAAGAATGGATTTAGCCAAGAGGATATAAATCTTCCTTGCTATATAAACAGAGGAGATAAAAATAAATGGCTTTTAAATTAGATCTCTGGTAAAACCTTTAATTTACTGCACAAAAAAAACCGCCAACAAGTAATAAGCTTTGAGATTTAATACCCTTTTAGAGCCAAACACTCTAAAAGAAATTAGCTGTTTTAACCCGGAAGGATTTTTGCTTTACGTGTTTATTGAATACATTTTTATTTAATATTTCTAAATATAAACGCAAAGTCACTTGTTTAGCGTAAATTAGTTTCAGAATATCTTTAAAAAGTAGCGAACTATTCTAAAAATATTCAACATAATTATAAAGTATATATATACATATATATATATAATATATATATATATATATATATGGAACAGCACTTTGCATATATCAATTTACAGAAATATTGTTTTGAATTTTTTACTTAGGAATGATAACTTAACTACCAACAAAATAGATAAATTTAATAATATCAAGAAATTCTTCCAATGCTGCTTAGATCATGACTATCCTTTTAACTTCTTAAGAACATATATTCATCACAAATACATTAATCGTCTTGCTATTTCTGATTTCAAAAACACCGTACAACAATAGGATTTCAAAGTCAACATTTTAGTGGTTTTGCTGTGAAGATTCTGTTTTAACACTCTTCACACAGTTTATTTTTTCCACACCCTTCTTAAAAATCTTATAAAATGAAAAATTTCTACATTTTTGGCAACCAAACCAAATTTCTACATTTTGACAACCAACCAAGTTATAGCCTACCAAATTTGAATGTAATCTTTCTTGGTGTCTTCCTTACAAGCTGGTATAAAGGATGCGTTTAAGTGCAATTTAGATTTTTATCACAACATATAAAAGCTTTCCATCGGTTTCAAGAGTGTTGGATCTCCTGGAATAAGCTCTGTGAGCCGAAGTTTTAAAATCTTTTTGGAAGAATCCTTTTACTGGGTAATTCTTTTGATATTTTTCTGCTTATACATTTTGGGAGAATTTTTTGCTTAATAGTAATCGGTTGTTCTTTCATATTTCTATGAGATTTTTTATACTTTGGATTTTTTATACTTTGAATTTTTTATACTTAGAATTTTTATACTTTAAATTTCTATTTATTTTATTTTGGTCTTTCCTACCGAGTTGCAAAGGGGGAAGGTTGGCGCCTTCAAACTAGTTTAACCCCACTTATTCGGTCCTAAGTCCGAAATTGCATTTTGACTCGCTAGGTTCTTATTTGTATTTCATTAGATTTGATCTTAATTTCTTTTTTTAATTTTATTTCATGTTATGTTCTATATTTTATATAAATTTCTTCCATATATATATCTTTCAAAAAAAAAAGAAGAGATATATAATAACTTTTAGTAAATGTTTTAAACCAAAATGTAGACTACTTTTGCTACAAAATATTTATTTAACCACATTTTGTGAAAAATGTCAATGTCAAAAATGTTGATAAAGCATATTCACATAAAACGAAATTTTTAATTTTTTCAGATTAATTCTCTTACTTGAATATTCCATCAAAATATCATAAAATTCTATTTTTGCCAATAAATGCTTGCTTCAAATTATTTCTAAAAAACACCTAATCCATTCGCTTTTTTTTTATAAATGTTTCATTTACACTAGAGAAAATACTGGGAGGTTTAACATTAAGATTTAACAATAAGTATATTTATACATTAAGGTTTAGATTAAAAAACAAATGCACATCTATCAACTGAGTTGCAATACTTATATATATATATAAATAAAGTCGGATACAGAAGTGATTAAACTATATTCATATATAAATACATCATATGTATTACTTCAAATACAGTATTTTAATATGTTCAACTACTCCCAATAAGAAATCATTTGAATCACCATATGAAACTTATTATTTTTTTGCCGATGTAACCGAATGATCTTGATTGCGTGGGTTTCTTTCGAGTCATGGGCTTAATTCCTCTTGCTACGCATGGCACATCATGTAGAGCAGTGATTCTCAATCCCTGTGCCGCGACACTTTTGTGTGTGTGTGCCCCCAATATTTTTTTAAATTATTAATTATACTTTGAGAAAAAAATCTTTCAAAATCCGGAACCAAACCATTAACCCTTTTTATAGAAATAACCTGTTCATAAAATTGTTGTACATTGAGAGTTATTCATTACTTCTCAAAATTAGATATAAAAAAAACTGATTGGGAGTGTGTATTCCATTTGTGTATAGATGCATTTGTATATGAATTAACTTTGAAAGAGAAAAGGAAGAATTCAATAAAAAATTTGGCTCTGTAATATAATCGAGATTTAATTTCAAAATATTCGAACATTTAGAAGAGTCAATTAATTCATTCTGTATTAAAATTATACGCAGATTAACCCAAGTAGCCAAAAGAATGTTAAAAATATTGTTACAATTGTTTACATCTTATGTACGTGAGTTCGGATTTTCAGCATCAACAAATATAAAAATGAAAAAAAGTTCGAGACTTTTAAATGTAGAGGACGAAATAAGAGTGGCATTATAATTTTTACGATTAATTATAAATAAAATTATCAAAAATAATCAAGCTCAAATTTAGAATTAAATGTATTCTTAAAATTAATTTGTAATTAATTACCCAGTAAACATTTTATTGTCTTTGTCGAACGTGTTATTGTTTTATTTGACATTGAAAATTATTAGCATAAGCGATTTCACATATTATATTATAGATAAATAAAATTCTTTTAAACTTATTTTGTTGTTAATTTGCTGCCAAATTTTGAAATTGCTAATAGTGTACCTCAATAAAACAAAAGGTTGAGAATCCCTGATGAAGAAATTTAAATTTTTAGAGGCTCAGAATTCTCTCACTGACATTGTAAGGAATCTTGGAGAATGGTGATGGAGAATCTTGGAGAATGGTCATGTGTCGTCCAAGTTACTTGACCAATACTCAAATTTATGAAACAGTACTAAATGATCAAACAAATCAAAAAAAAATTTGTATGAATATTATATAAGTAAATGCATGGGAAAATTAATAGTGTATCACAAAAAATTAGTGCCTTTAGCCATCATATAGCTGAATAATAAATAAATTTAAAACCTACACAGCTAGATCTTTTTTTTTTTAAAAAAAAAAGTCACAAAAAGCGGAGGCATTTGCTTAAAAAATCCACTTTCCTGCAATATCCCGATTTTTTACATTTTCCTTCTACACAACTAAAAATCCTCTTAAATTAAATAAAAAAAGTTTATAATAGAAAATTAATCACACATATTTGGAAACTGCTATAGTAAATTTTTTAAAATATGCCCAGTTTTGAAATAGAAAAATATTTTAAATTTAAGAAAATGCTTATAGTCGGTATTAAATACAAATAGCATTAGAATACTGAAAAACGTTCTTCAGCCTACAATTACTAGTATTTTTCACAATTCTCCCCTGATATTTCCAAAAGTTATGGGGAAAATGGATATTCTTAGAAATCAAGGTAGATTAATATATTTTTAGAGAAAAAAAATAAAGACACCAATAGAATATGATAAATATTTATGAAATAAATTATTCAAATTATTCGAAATATTTCAAATTTTTACTAGCGTCTCACTTTGAAGTTGCACTGGGGCTTTTGGTGAAGGACCTCATAATTTTGAATCTCTATCAGGTAACAAGGACGATACCTCACCTGGCATCCTATTTTCCGAGCATGAACAGATGAAAAGGTCAGTATATCAGTAATAATATATGATGTATACTAAAACATATGTTAGGATACACTTAGAGAAATTCAAATTGCATTTTTCTTATTCTGATGTGCAGCATATAATTGACAGCTTAAGGTGTGTACTCAAATAATTTATGCAGACTGATTTCTCGTATATGATATTTAACCTAAAATATTAGGGTTGTCCAAATGGAAAGTGGACAAGAGAAATTGTGTCAGCTATAATCGTTCCACCGATCATGGATATAAAGGGAGGTATTAGGTTGTAATGGTCTGTCCACGATTCTACTGATAGTCCTCTTGGGTAAAATTAATCTTTTTAACTGTGATTTCAGTTAAAAGATGGCATTTGTGCAAATTAGAACTTCAATTTAAGTGTTTGTAGTAAAGAAGAGAGGGAAATATTTGAAAATGGATATAGAAGTGTAAATAAGATAACGACCGGAGGTCGCATAGCTAGTCAAGTTATCCAAAAATAATCCAAGTAGGGGAGTCAAGAGTGCTCCAGTAATAAGCGTGCTTATTTCTATGATATGTAAATTAATCAAACGGGATTGTTCCTCGGGAATAATGTTTTAAGTGCATTCTCCCCCATAAATTGTCTAGTGCTATTAAATGAAATAGATAATAAAAGTGTGTTAGAATTACTATGGCTGATCTTTACTCGAACTCCCCACCACCAGGATCCACCGGGACGTTGCAAGGTGTAGACCGCATACGATGTATAATAATGAAACATGGTAGAGGAAATACATCAAAAGTAAAGTCGTGCTATTCATAGATGCATCCGTAATAGAACAATGCGTAGTAGTATGATTTCTGATCGTGGAAGGTGAGCTGGATGAGGGAATATATCGATGAATGGGGAAGTCTATGGCGAGTACTGCTTAGTTTGAACAATCAATGTAACACTTTTCATGAAGGGCGGCAAACGATATCAAATCTCCATAACAATGCCAGACCAAACGTCTCCCGTGAAACCTAGACAACCTTAAGAAATTCTGTTGAAAAGAGTTGGAACACCCACCATACAGTCTGGATTTGTCTCCCTGAAAACTTCCACATTTTTTTCCACTTAAGAGAGCATTATGTTTCCATTCGGACGATGAGGTAAAATGAAGCTTCACAGAACTTCGAGAATCAACCCCAATCTTTCTACAAGGAAGTCATAGACCTACTATCGAAATGATGGTATATGTGTTACAACGTCCATGGCAATTTATTTTGATTTCCAATAAAGGTATTCTATTTATTCAACTTGTCCACCTTTCACACACACATTTGGGCAACCCTTATAATTCTTCTCAATTTAGTTTTGATTCTATATTTAAACAGCGCCAAATAGACACGGTTGCTAAGTGGTCATCGTTGCGGTCACTTGTTTCTGTCTTCGAGTGAGCTCTAGTCCTGAAGCCATTAAAGAGCTGCCGATAAGATGAGCTGATAACCGTTAACTTTGTTGAGGCTCTGAATCTCCACTCTAGTGTGGAAATTTGGAGAGGGGAATACCAGCTCAGGTATCATTCTCATTACTTGAACGTGGTTCAAAGTTATGAAATCCGCCGCCAATCGATTGTTTGTTTACGCTGTGCTCCGAAGCACAACGTAAAATAAGCAATCGATCAACTAAACTGCACTGTATATATTAACCAAAAATTATTCAATTGAATTTTATATAGGTAAATATAAGAGCTTTACTAAAAAGGTATGTAGTTTTTCATGAATTATAGAATTTTAGTAAACTATCAACAACTGGCTCTGATCTGGTTATAAAGTTTCATGATTTTTAAGCACTAAAAAACATTGAGATCATATTTTTACTGTAAAAAATTCTGAAAATATATAAGTGTTCAATCGTCCAAATAACCAAAATTTCTTATACTTCCAAAGGGGGGTGTAATAGAGATACAAAGATAAGTCAAGTTTTCTTCAAAAAAAAATCGTTAACATAATATCCTCTCTCGAGAATAAAATCTTTTCTTTTTTCCAGTTAATGTTTTTTTTTTAATTTGAAAAGGAAGTGAGACAAAAACAAAATTTGTTTTCTTAAATTGATTTATGTTAATTCTGAAGTAAGAAATACAGTAGAAAACATATTTTTAGGAATGAAAGAAAAATTCAAGTTAAGGGATAAATACAGGATATGGAGATTTTATGGTAAATCTTGTTTTACAATTGGCTAATTTCAGTAACATTATGACACTTTTTAATAAATTACTGCGTTTTGCAATACAGTTTTATAATTACCTACGGGATTTTAAGAAAGATATCTCATAATGCTTAATAACAACAAGCAATTTTAATAACCTTCAACAATCTAAGAAAAAATTATATTGCTTATTCCTAAAAAAAATTTCAGTTAACTCCACCAGTTACTGAATAATAGTTTGTAACCAGCAGATTCACAGATAATTTTACTTTTATATATTATATTCTTGAAACTGAGATAAATACAGCTTTTCACATTTATATGGGAAAATTACGTAAAATGTACTATTAATATTATAAAATCCTTCACGTGAAACAGAACAACAAAAGAGTATCAAAAATTTGATTTCTTCATGAGCACTTTTTATTATTTATAAATATCTTCTTTTGAAAGGCATGCTCCTGCTTATTCTTATTTATAAGATTTACATTTATAACCAATTTTGCCAAATCAGGTGTATGATTATAAATCAGAAAATACGCGTAAGATCTATATATTATGAAATCTTTATGTTCAAAAATAAGATATAAAAACCAATGCAATTCTCTTTTAGCTTCTTTGGCACCGTTGTAAGACCCAATCAATAGATCAACGTGTTGTTCCTGATTAATTTACAGTAACTTTTTCTTTTGGATAAGTGTTTCCAGAAACGCATCTTACAAAGTGGTTGCTTATTTGAGTGGAACATTTTTCTTTTATTTTCTTGAGTTCACACAAGAATTATTTATCCGACAGAACTTCTACTTCTTATTAATAGTTGTTTCTCAGATAATTGTAAGCCGATTGAAATGGTTTTTTTAAAAATAACAGTTATGTTAATAATATTTGTAAATTTCTGTAAGAAATTATCATAAAAAACTTTTTTGTTAAATTATTAATACCAAATTTTATTTAATATTTAACATTTATGAAACATTTCACTTGAAAAAACCTAGTAACTTTAAAGTTCCCTTTTAAAGGTAACAAATTGTCGTTTGTGGATATTTTATTTCTTGAAACCTTCAAATTTATTACAGATTTTTCACGGATCATGAACTAATAACTGAATATGTTTGAGTCAACTTCCATCTCTTTTTTCCAGGATTAAATTATTTTGCGAGATCCCGAAAACATGCTAAGAAAATATAAAATTTAATTTTCTTGATTATTTTCCTTCCTTTAATTTTACTTAAATTCAGACACACACACACAATACGTATAATTGTAAACTTTACAAATTTAATTTAAACTTAGTTAGTGTTGGGTATCTTTTTATATTAGCTAATTTAATTATAACTTTTCTGTGCTTAGTACTGATTGATTTATTGATTGTTTCATTAACGCCTTTTTTAGAAACAACACAGTAAAGAAGGTTAATTCAGTAATTCTCAGAGAAAAACCTGTTTTTGCTGTACAAGTGATATTCCACTCAGATTTTGATAAATCTGAAACCATTGGAAAGCTATTGTCAAGTAGCATAAAAACTTCAGTGGAAACTACCAGTAAGAATTTAGCTGTTTTCACGATATTGGAAAAATTATATCCCCATATTTGGGTATTTACTTATGGTATCACACAATTTATGCAAAAAGAATGAACAATTTGTAAGTAAAAAGAACTATTAATTGTCAAACATAATGAAAATAAGTATGCAGTTTGTAATGTCGAGAACTAACTATTCACCTGGTTCTACGGTACAAAAGAAGATAAGCATGCCTTTGTGAGGAAGTTTCCAAGGTACTGAACCATGGAGAATTAAACATTGCAGTGCCAGTTTTAAAGATGATGACCCGTACCCCTATGACGTGCTAAATCGGACCCAGTTATGGGCCTTGTCGATGAAGACTCATGCAATAATGCAGTTATCGATAAAAAAAAATTATATTCAGTCTTATTACTTTCAGTCTTATTTTGGGTAACCACTGGTTGTGCTCGAGAAGGAACTGATGCGGAAAGGAAATCAGTCAGAAATTATTCACAACTCTCGAAAACATGGATAGAAAAGGGGTTCTTCAGGTCTAAGGGCATAGATATTTGCAGATACATTCCCAAAGGTAATACATTCGTCAAAAGTGGTAGGGAACATTTCTTGCTCTTCCCTAGTTGGTTAAATAGCACAAATGATATTTTTAAGGGTGAAAAGATGAAAGAATAAAAACTTATTTAGTCGATAAAAAATTATAAAATCGAAATCATAATTCAATGAGCATGTTTGAAAATTTCAGTAAATATATATACACATACAAGGTCACGAACTGGTGTTTTCCAATCGTGAGTTCGAGTCCTGGGGGCACTGAAAATCTGCCTTGTAGAGAAGCTGATGCACGTTAAAACTGTAGAGGCAAGCTGAAAGTCTTGACTCTAGCGTAGTGTGGAATTCGAGAGAGAGGGGTGCTAGCTCAGCTGCCCTACTAGTCACATGACCGAAGTTCAAATTGCGAGATTCGTCTCCAATAGCCCTCGTACAGCTTCAAAGTGCGAGTTAATATATTTATATATACATATGAGTGTGTGGAGGGCTCATGTGAGGGCAGCACTTGTCGGCGCTATGACACGTGACTGAGCGCGCTACACAGGGATGCGTGCTGAGATCCCCAGAATGAACTGAGAGATGTAGAGAGAAAGGAGAGCGAGAAGGAGAGATATCAAAACAAATGACGAGTACCTCAAAGAGGAACTTCAGCCACTTGGCAACAATGCTCGTTTATATATATATATAATTTAATGTAATATTTGTGTAATTGTGTAGCCTCCTTTTCTCTATTACTGTTAGAAGAATAAATAGCTTGGTTTGTTAGCTCTTAGTCTTTACTAGATAACAAACCACACACACACACAAATATAATTCAATATTATATTATGATCAACTTCATAATATAAATGAATTAATTATTATTCATGTACATAACTCCTTAAGACCCATCTCACTCGATTTGTTCTGGGTTAGACATTCTTAAACGTTTTTGCATCTGGAATAGTCGCATGTAAGAAAAGCCCGAATCGAATGATCAAGCGGGTTTGCAGAAAATACGAAATACAACTTTTTACCAACAGACGGTGGTTGTAATCCATATTTTATTTTCAACCAGAAGGTCTAGCTTTATTTACAAATACAACCGATGCACGTCGGCATTTTGTTCAGCAATTTAATTGGCAGCATATTTCTAATTGCTTGGATACACATTTTTGTCTTATTGTGTAAATAACTGCAAAATAGTAAAAATATTAACTATACGTTACAGGACTCAAGATTTCTTTACCGGCACGATTATGGGACTTGGGCTTTACGTAAGTCACTGCTGCTGTTAAGGTAAATATTTACCCCCTCCCTCCGTGGGAGTTTTCTTTTATGTTTCAGAAATTTTGATGAAAGCCTAAATAAAAATGAAATATATTGTTATATAATTAATGCCTAATTGTTTTTTTAATATAATGGCATGGACTAATCCCTTCTCTCTCTCTCTCTTTCTCTTTCATACATTTGTTGAAGGGCATGGCATTTTCATCCTCTACGCAGATATTTGCATCCAAAAACTGGCTAGAAGGAAATAAATTGTCACATAAAAGAAATTTTCCAATTGATGAATAAATCAGATTCTGAACTTTATGATCACTGGGATGATGACTATGCTGTGGACAATACATTTGTTGTTGTTGTTGTTAATACCACCTGTCTGACGATGTCAGATCGAAGCCCTTGCAATTAATCGCTTTACAGGGCTAGATGTATGCCTGTCGTTGGCCTTAGCTTTGAGCCTCATGCAGGTGACAGAACGATTTTGCTCGGTTCCACCGCAATTTTGAGGGAGAACACTCTGGGAGTGGTCAGGGGCCTCCCACCTCTCTTCCCCTTCCACCAACCTCACGAGAGGACTTGAGGCTCGATGGCTATTTAGAATACCCACCTGCCACAAAGGCACTATACATTTACGAACATCCATGTCTTCTCCTGGATTCGAATCCAGGCCTTACGGCATAGCAGTCAGCGTCACTAACCACTATACCGGATGGGCGACGAAATACATTTGAACCACGTATACTAGATGAAGAATCAAGTTCATATGAAAACAATGAAAAAAACATATAAATATTTCTAATGGAAAGACAATTTTGGATCACCCTTTGACAATTAAGTCTCTTGAACCCATTCATTTCAATAATTTAGCTATTGTAAATGCTTGGTTTTAGTACAAAAAAATGCAATATTAAATTATATTCATCCAAAAAAAAAACCAAAATTGATCTCTTAAATTTTACATTAGAGGTAGATGAAGCGCTAGCAGCATCTCTACTTACTAAGAGAAGTATTTTAACGGGGGGATGAAGATAACACTGCTGTGTAACTCCTCTCACAAAAAGTTCAAAATATTATAATTCACCTTCTAAAACGCCATTCCACGATAAAAAAAAGTATGATATGTGTGTGTACATACATCTTTGATGCATTGATAACATTCCAAGGCTTCGCAGGTGCAAATGTGAAAAATATGGGAGCAGTTCGAAAACACGTTGTGAAAAATGCAATATTTATTTATGCGTGTCTAAAACAAAACCATATTTTAAAGACTGCCCAAGTAAATAAATAGTGATTTAATAAAAGAATAAATAATGAGAGAGAGAGAGAGAGAGATCTTTGAATAATTCCTAAAGAAGAATTTACTAATTTTTAACAACAGTAACTTCTATCAACTTAGAGCCAAAAAATGTATAACTCATAAAATTTCACTGATGATGGTTTCACAAGAAAAGTTCAACCTGCACGTTCGTGTGGGTTCCCTCCACGTTCCATGAGGGTAGAAAATTTTTTTCATTATTTTTTCCAGTGTGATTAGGTTCAATATACAATAGCTCTAATAACCAGAAAAATTTTAATATTTAAATTCAAAAATACTTTGAATCTTTAAGTGATGTATATAACTCGTTTTCTGCAATTAATATTCATGGGTTACGGATAAGTAGTCTTCTTTTATTAATTCATTCTAAAGTTTCTTAAACATGCTAACAGTAAATTTTGCAATTTCAGCCTCCTAATAACTCATCCTCCTTACTTCGATACAACACCATGTCATGAACTCGAGACTTAAATAAATACAAATTGCATCAATCTTCATGTTTGTCTTTATAATGAATAGCCTTTCATCATACGAATCCTTAGATAACCAACAGAAACCTTGGGTCTTTCGGAAAATAATCTCGGCTTGTAACAAATATGCATAAACAAATTTACTTTGAAAGTAATCATAGTTCTAGAAAAAACAATATCATATGTAGTTAAATTCATAATTAGTTTAAAATAAATGGTTTGTGAGGTGAAGTAAATAACTTTGAAACTACATGAGTGTCATTAGTGACTATGAATGAAAAAAATGAATTAGATTCATTAATGTAATTATCTAAACCGACTGTCTTATGATTGTGATGCTAATTGGTGAATACACACACACACACGCCTCTTCAAACTTTCACAAATTCAAATGTAGGATTTTATAACGGATAGGATTTAGCACTTATTCTTTAATTAAAATTTCCTTAAATACCCACCGATATAATAATGGTTGCTTTTTATAAAATTTCATTAAGTTAAATAATTTTTCAAAAAAGAATAATTTTTATTAAGTTATTACATTTTTCTTTAAGAGGAGACAGTAAATAATCACTTATAAAAAAGTTTTTAAGGGAAAATTTTAACCTTTATTACTTATTTCAGTGCATTAATTTATATTTTAAATCCCAAAATGGGCAAAATATGAGTGATGAAAAATTAAATAAAAGCACAATACGAAAATCAGTGTGTGAGATTAGTTCACGGGTAAATGAATATTTACATGAAAGAAATATTTAAGTGAATATTAACATATTCAAGTAGCAGTTGAATTGATGAAATATTATCCTTAAGTTTAATTCCTGGTTAATGTTATCTAATCACGCTTCTCTCTCAAAAGTATATTTAATACTACCATTACTCAAACACAATCATACCGATTCACAGATTAATGAAGCTTCGATTGCTCAGATATACTTATGTATTTAGCATAAATATTCATACAAGCTACATTCTCTGTAAATTATAGGACATGTTTTCGTGACTGAATTTCAAATCAAGAGGTTAAGAGCGGTTCGCACGTTTGTTAACTTCCTTTAGATTCAAAGTTTGCTGTGTTAATTATTGTCTACATTCACATTATTTTGATTCAACGACTGTTGCCATTATAGTTGTAATACTTTAAAATGTGTCACACTCGCAATAAAAAGCATAACAAGAAATTTTGGTTTCTTTGTGAAAAAAAAATATCCACTATCCCTTCCTCGTGTATATACATTGTACCATGATGTAATGTAGAACTTTGGATACTTTTCTCATTATTGTGATCCAGCGCTATTGGATAACCCAGTGTTTCTGATATCTTTCCGACTCAAAAAATAAAACTAGCATAAAATTTTACTTCTTTTTCAACCCCCAACTGTATATTTCCTCTGCAATACCTCAAAGGCAAGAACATTAAAATGATGAAACAGGCGTTTTACGATACAAGACAGTACTTGTCGAGGTACCTTCTCCTCATGTTGGTTGAGGAAAAGATTATGCTCATCAGTTTGATTCTTTGAGGGATCCGAAGGCAGCATAGGAGATAAAAAATTTAATTGAACTCAAAATAATTACTACAAGGTTTGCTATATAAATAACTTTTCTTAAACTAAACGCTAGAAATGAGTACGCGATATGAGGACAAAACAGACTAAAGGTTAAGTATTTATTGATACTTATCTGAAATGAGAGAGATGCATCCTTTTTTTACTTGATAAAGTGATAATCCTCCGAGATATGGTATCGTATAAATGGCTACGCATTTATGACTCAAGAACTAATTAATGTGGCAATATCGTCCACTAACATCTACTCTTCTCTATTATCATCTATGACGTATGATCTATCCACGCTAACTATTTATATACTATTCATTGAAGTGACGTTTATTTTCGTTGTACTAGAGCTTAAAGTGTCAGTTTAGCTAGACAGAAGAAAACCCAAGTTAGAGGAAATAGACCTCACGGATAGTCCATTGTTATATAATTTGCTTCAATAATGCTCTGAACTTACTACAGCACTTAAACCTCCGCTCCATTTACTTAGAATTAGAAATCTTCTGCGTTTTGTATGAATATATAGAGAGTGAAAGAGATTGGTTTACACATCAGTTTTGTTTTGAATTTCTCACGGAAACTTTGAATTGTTGCAGGAAATTTTTTACTTATTAAAATATTACGCAAATTCGTGAATCTTATAGTATTCCAGTAAGCTAATATATAAGCATATGAGAATAAAAATACATTTTATTTTTAAAGACAGCACTTGCCAATATACATTTCTGGCCATCCAAAATGTAACACCATGACAAAAAGTTACCAACCTGTTCAAAATTTTAACCAATCGTGTACCATAACGTAATATGCAAACGATTAACATTTCAGCGCAGACTTATATCATCGACCCTTGCATCACCCCCTACAAACACTATATAAAAGGGCTACAGAATGCCATTTTGGAGTACTGAAATTCGTTTTTCTTGGGGGGGGTTTGCGTTAGTAACTTCGAAATGTCTCAAAGAAGCATGCGAGTGTCATTTGTGGATGTCTCTGAAATTGACGGAGAAAGTATTGTTGCGTACAGAGGATACGGAATACTCTTCCAAGAAATCGGTATTGTGTCGAATATGAGCAAACAACAGTGATAATGATTTATAATTGATGGATTCAAAAGGGAACAATCGACCAATTGCACCTATTGCATCAGCCTCATTCCATTATCACACGCGATGACAAGCATTTGGTGGTCAAGAATCGGTCTACTATACCAATAGCCATGTTAACAACAGAACGGTCTATTGTCAACAATAGGTGTCCAACTGAAGAAAGCAGAATGGAATGTCTGCAAAGTGTCTATTGCTATGCTTACTTTTTTCTCAAAACCTCAGGCTGTGGCAGCAATGGTACATAGAATGGTAGATATGGACAACCGAATTATGTCATATTTTCTTTACAGATGAATTATATCTCTGCCTACAACACTATGATAAACGGATAAGTTTCTGAAGCAATCGAGGAAAGATGTTGCTGATAACTGTTTTCTCATGTATTATCATACTGGTTCTGTACCCAGTATTGTGAATTTGGGTGATTGGATTACACTTCCACATTGTTATAACAATGACTAGACAGTGCTATATTTCATATGTTTTGTATCTTCCCTTACCTTCATAAATTGCTTGAGGCCACATTATAATAGGACCGACCACATGTACCTAGCAAAGTTCAAAATTTCTGCCTGTTTTCTCTATTTATATCTCCTATAGAACACGTCTGGTTCTATAACTGAAGAAGGATTGACCCGCATCCTCCGCTGCTATACCAAATCGATTTTGTAAATATGAGGAAGCAAAATGAT
This sequence comes from Trichonephila clavata, assembly GCA_019973975.1. NCBI lineage: Eukaryota > Metazoa > Arthropoda > Arachnida > Araneae > Nephilidae > Trichonephila > Trichonephila clavata. Next base: position 48,101 of record BMAO01005441.1, read on the forward strand.
CTACTACATCTCAAGAAGACATTCAAAGCGTTTTAAATAAAATGCAGCTATTACCAGCCTTTGTAACAAAACTAAATAATAATTTCATAGTCTTTTTCACCTCACAGAAGACTGTACCTTCAGTCATTTTGCCTTCGTACTGTGTGTGATCTCTCAAATAAACTTGGCTTTAATGTCTTTAGTTCTTTTTAGTTTTTCATTTCGAACAGCAATCAAACATTTTCTCCATTGTAAAGTGAATACTAAGAATACTATATGTACACTCCTAAAAAAATAACGAAAAATCGCAACAAAATACTCAGAAAATTTTAAAATTTCGCATGCTCATTTCTGTAACCTAAGGTTGAAAACGATAACTGAATTTATCCAGCCACTAAATGCCATCTTTAGTTATAGTATTTGTTTTATAAAATAGCTAACAATTATGGGCCTTACAATTTTTCTTGTTATTAAATTTGTAACTTTAATTTTTGGTTGATTTTTTGCTTCAGAGCTCGAGATATTTTTGTGAGTATTCACTTTTTCTTTCCTGTTTTTGTACTGTTCTTAGCTGTTTTAGGTACAGAATATAACTTTCTGAGCATTTTATTTTCTTCAAATTCAAAAATGTTAGAACGTGAGTATGAGGACCCAATGGAGGTAGAATTCAAACACTTACATAAATACTGTAAGTGGAACCAGAATTTTTTTCAATTTTTAAGCTAATGGGACAAGAGTGACGATAATGAAACATTATAAATTTTTATGTAATAGTAGAAAAAAATCAAACAATGAAACAAGCAACAATAGTTATTGCAAAATCTACAAAGTTTACAGAAGAATATACAGATTCTCTTAAATAATAATTGAAGACATTGTGTAAGAGCGACAAATTATTTCAGCATGATTTAGATTATTTTCTGGAGTTATGGAGACGATTGGAGTTTTATTAACATATGAATATATGTTTGTTATAGCTTTGTATCTTTAAATTTAAAAACTTCTCAGTAGGGAACGTTTTATTCTATTTTAATTTTTTTGAAGGAGGAGGGGTTCATGTGTGTGATATGGGACTACTTGGATTTTAGGCTGTATTCCGTGGAAGTGTCCAACTGACGTACTGATAGAGCAAATAAGTTGTCTCCGGCAAAAAGCTTGCAAAGTTTTTAACCTATAATACTTAAAATACCACAGAGGATTCAAAGTTCAAGGTCTTATTCGTCTGTCAAGATATCTCTAATTAATTACAGGTGGTAATCGAAGACAGTTGAAAGTTAGAATCAATCTTTAGCTGGAAAAACGATTGTATCTCTTTTGATTATGATTCTTCTGATCTGAATGACATCGGGAAGGGACCTGATCGTCATCATTCTTTGTAAGATTTCTGTTTCATCTGTGCTTAGAAGATCAAGTTCAAAATAAGAACTTGACAGAAAATCGGATATGTGTAAATTAGCAGTGAGAATGAAATCTGAAAATCATTTTTGCTGTCAAAAATAATTTCGTTTATAAAGAATATATTATTTCAACTAGTAGTTCTCTGGTTCATAAATTATTGTTATTTATTTTTTCCTTACCAAGATTGTTTCTTATAAAGTTCTCTCGGTGATTTAATACATCTGGCATGTACAGCATGCTACAAAAAAATTAAAATGACTAACTTGAAAAAAATAACTTAATACTTCTTTTATAATCTGGTAATCTCTAGTAGACGAGTGGTAGAAAAGAAATAACTTTCTTGAGTATTTAACAATTGTAAGATATTATTTAGCTCGTTTAAAATTCTTAACAAGTTCTCCAATCATTTCATAACTATCTCTATTGAAACTTAAGTAAAGTGCCTCTCGTTTCAAATAAAAATAGGTAACAATAGAATAAGAAGTTGAAATGAAAAACAAAGAGTCTTTCATTGAGCAACTTATGAATAATAAATGAAGCAGAATTCCAATAATTCCAATCAAGATATTTATTTAACTTTCTCTGTTCAGTTTTTTTCATTTAGACTAGATTTTTCTGATGAATATTTTTTCATATACATATATAATGCCATGTTTAAACAACAGATTTCTTGTTGCTTCGTTTTCAAGACAGTATATTACCATGGCGTAATATAAAGCAATTTTGTAAATACAGATAAATTAATAAAATGATTAAATTTTCCGATGCAGAAAAAATGTGCTAAATGAATATATAAAGTGCAGGAAAATATATAAAGAGCAGTAACTATAAAGTGAATAAATCATTTAAATATTTTTAAAAAAGTCGTAAAGCCAATTGAGGAAAAAAGATACTGCCTCTTAAAATTGACTCTGAAGCGAAATTTGATATCAGATTATTTCTGCTGTTTAACTGTTTAATAAATTGGATACATTCATTGTTTTTGTCTCAAACAGTAGACAAGCTTTAATATTTCTATTTACTGATAATCTTCTGCGGATATCCTTAGATTACCATTTGATCAGAAAATCAAAAACAATATCGAAAAAACAAATTTTTCACATAAAACATGTAAGTTAAACAAATAAACAACTGTTCTATACTTATTTAAAATGCTATTAATTACAGAATTATAATTTTAAATTTTATACACAATTTACAAAAACTGAAAATTTCAAGTAATTTTTCATTAACATTTTGTTTGTAGGAAACACAAATTAGCTCCATATAAGTACCAATTGTTTCATTTCTCTCAACTGTTGTTTAAAAGTACTTAAAACTCTTCATCAGAAACTTCTCTCTTTTAATTTAAGTATTATTTTAGTTATCATTTTTCTTTCTAAAAGTCAAAAAAAAATAATGATGATGACATTTTTTTTCAAAATTAAATTTCCACTGTTTATTGTAAGCAAAACCAAATCTATACTAAAATAACTATACAAAAACTATTTTTAAAAATTTCTCAACTCATCCATTCATGGATGCTGATTCTGATTTTTTCTAAATAAAAATGATAATTTAACAGGACCTAAGGCAATAAGCTAGTTAACATTATACGACCAGAATAATTAGATTAATTTGGACACAAAACATTGTCCATTATAATTATGAATGAATCTTTGTGTAACTGTAACAGAATCGACAAATCACTTGCATCCCATGGATTATTCTGAATTACATAAGAAACTATAATCGCCCGAGTTCGCAAACATTAATCCAAACATGATCAATGATTTCTACAGGAAGACAACTCTGTTACATCAGAACCTTGTGACTAGCTAGATAAAAAGTATTTGTTGGAACCTAATACTAGTTATATCACTTGGCACTCTTGGAGATATTTCATCGGTGCTTCATTTAGTAAATTATTGTTTATTGGCCCATGTAGAATCAATATTCCATAAAGAAATACAGATTTGGGTTTTTTTTAAATAATTCACACACAACAAAAAGTAATACTGGTGATGCAACATATTTAAATGGAAACCTGTGTATGAGGGGTAAGAAATATTGATCTAATTATGAAATAAAAATTAAAGTTTCTTAAGTAAAGGAGGTTAGGCATTACCAAAATGCTTTTGCAATGTTTCTCAAAAAAATTATTTTAAAAAGTTAGCGGAATTTTTTGTTTGTTTTATTATATGTAGAATCAAACAAATGACTTATTTCTGTACATATATGCATTAGGAAAAACCGTTTTTTTTTTCCTTTTTCGAGAGCTGCATTCAGAAAAACTTAGTGAAATAACAAAAATATTTTTAAAATAAAAAAAATTCCTTCCTAATCACTTAAAGTTTTGAAACAAGAAGAAATATTGATATTTTTATCAATTTGTTATAATTATTCAGCTTACTAATGTCGTAAACTTTTTTGTTCTAAATTTGAAGTTTGGGTATTAGGCATTTAAAGAAAAACTAAAGCGTGGCAATTCAAATATTTAAAGCTCAAAAAGAACAGAAAACACGTTTTTTTCTGAAAAAAATACAATATTTTAAAATTTTATTCATCTTTACTTTTTCTTTTTTAATAAATAAACCTTAATAAATCAGAAACCTATCTTTCATTTCAATTTTTTTTATTGAAAAGAATGCTGTTTGGGAGATAGATTTCTGAGAAAATTTGAACATAATACGAGTACGAGAACTGAAAGCCGGGGTAAAATGAGCCTCTCAATTGCTTGACACCCTACTTTCTTTACCGCGTTTTGTTTTTGACATATGGCATATTCAGGTTGCAATAGAAACGGAGACATCATTTGCTAATTCACCAAGTTATTTTATCTTTCAGTCAATTGAAAATAAATGGTAATGGGACAATCAATTTTCTCGGCAATTGTTTTCACTTTTCTGTTCACATGATTTTGAATGTTGAGTGATAACCTCAGAGGACTGATGTAAAAATGATAAACGTAATAAAATAATGACTAAAAGAGATTTGGAGGTGCAATATTTCATAATACACTACGTGGCTCTTTTCCCATTAAATAACTTTCTTTTTCGCAAATGTGTCTTAGTGTGCTGTTTTCAGAACCGATACGAGACGTCAGTATGATCCAAAAACGAAATATGCGAGTGTTCCCAAAAAAGATGAAAAGTATCTTAAAAGACTAAATGTTTGTCTGAAAAAGCTTTTATTCCTGCTTAATATAGCTACTTGATAAGTACCATGAAAATTATTATAAAATAAGGAAGTTGTACCATCGTGATATGAACAAAGTTTCTTTCATAAAAACGATTGACATCTTCAAAAGGAAATCTGTTTTGAATTTTGATGTAGCAACATATAAATGTCCTACTGTGTTGTGCATATTACGAAAAAAAATCTAAATATGGGAGAAACATGATTTTAATTAATTGTTATTGTGATAATGCCAACCCAATGGAAGCACGTAAGTTAGCAAAGAAGTGTGAAAGAAAACAAAAGGGCTAAAAGACCCCCATACCTCCCCCCCCCCGATATCCACCAAAGTAGTTCGAGCGAAATTCTGGGGACCTATACAAACCTGAACAAACTCATACAGAACAAATAAAAATATACATGGAGGATCTGATACCTCAGATAATGATAATGATAATCGATTAAAGACTCCAGTTTGACAACGATAAGAAAACGTGGCAAATGAGAAACAGCCCAAAAATAATGTTATTGGTTACTGAATGGAATTTCGGATCGAGCAACAACCATGATCATGCTACCTGTTCCTTGAAATTATAGTGAAATAAATAACATGTAATTCCCAAGACTCCCCCTGTCTCACCTGGAGAATTGGAACGTTGTGAATCTCGAAAACTGTGTGATGCTGAAGCAAGAGAGACATCATCAGAAGGACTCTTTTATCAAGATCAGAAATACTCATTTTTTTTTTGAAAAAAGTCTTCAAAGTACATTTTTTTTAATAAAAATATTGGATTAAAAAGTACATAAACTACGAGATACTCAAAATGCTACACCATGAATGAGTGTTAAAAAATTTACGCAAATTTTAGGGTATGTACGCCTTATTGAATAATGCAAATGAAGTGAAATTAGTAGGAGTCTCTGGTATTCCTTGAGCAGGATAAAAGAAAACGGAACCTTCGGAATTAGCAGTATCCCTGTCATTATATATAGTTCTGAATAGGAAGTCATTGTGCAGACTTTTTTCTTGTCTCAGAGGGCACGTGAAATAACAGAGCCTGCCAGATCTCTACCAACGAAAGTAGCTCCAGCAGACAGACGATTTTACGAGGTGTTGGTGCTTGGGCTGACAAGGACAGAGTGATTCATTTTATTTGACACCTACCTAGACGAGTCCACGGTGCATCATTTGCAATAAAAATGGTTGGATCAAAGAAATTAGTTCGATGGATGCCAGTGTAGCCAGAAGAAAGTCAGCACATGTAGATAGACGAATCCACCCACAGTCGGTGGATTGAATACAGGGGAATGAATGATAAATATACTTCTGCTTTAGAAAAGTTCAAGTTTTTTCTTTACAAATCAAAATATGAAGGTTCAAAGAATATTTTTTAATACAATCAAAAGCTTAATGCTAGGACATAAATAACAATGACTATAAAGTATGACATACCCGACGAAGCGGGCGGGTAATGACTTGCATGAATGTATCATATGCATTTGAGAATATGATAGGAATGTGAAAATGGGGGCCACATGCTTTTTATATGCATATATATTATATACCTGAAAACTAGTTACACAGATAAGAATACAAGAAAATAATTTCTATATCTAGTGGTTAATTTTCAAAAATTTTTAGAAAATTGGTGTTGCACAGCAATTTAATTTACTAATTAAAAATGAAAAGAAATATTTATGTCTTAAATATATATTAGTAAAACGTGCTACCTAACACAAATCTTTGATTTTCTTACTCAAATTCCCTTACAGAACTATATCATGATATTTTACTTCCCTTAAACTATGTTTATCACTGTACTTAATAACTCATAATTTTTTTATGGATATAAAAATATTTTTCGTCTCTGTATTAGAGTATTCTTGCAGTGATTTTAAGTGATCAGTTAGTTTTCAGAGTGGGTGAGTGAAAAGTCATAAATATGGCTAAGGAAATTTAATTTAAGGCTGATCTTTGGTCATTAGTTGAAAATGTATTCATATGCTACTCTTCACATTTTTAGCTCGTAAGTGATTCAAACTTCTCTAAAATACCTGAATATTTTATTTTACCCAAAAATAACTGTGCAATTCTTGATACATATTTAATCATTACATTGATTTCGGATTTCTTAAAATGTGAGCTTAATAAATTTAAAATTTAAATGTGCTTCAGTTCAAAAATTGAAGTCCCAAATGGATTATAGTGATTACTTTGGAGAAAATGAATATTGTAACAAAGTTATAAACGTGACTTTGTTGTATGAAGTAATGAAAATACCTATTCTTTGCAAAGAGCGTAAAAAATTATGCATTGGAATGGAATTTGCTTAAAATTTCTAGGTTTAGCCGAAAAAATCTTTTTTTATCGGGTTTTCTAGTGGAGTTTTATTTTCAATCCATTTCTAAACACTGTTTATTTGACTTCATGCCGTGCAAAAGATACTAAGCTATGAAGTCAATACCAGGCTTGCATACAATGAAATACGCTTATCTTAAAAGTTAAGATAATTCTCGAATATTTTGTAGAATTTCAGGAAAAGATTGGAGCGAAATGCAAAAATACTGCTTTGAAACAAAAATGCATATCTTGTGTGTCGAATAAGCAAATGTATACGAGTGTGGAGGCAGAGCTTGTAAAGGAGCGGGATTTATAAGCGCATGTGCCAAAATCCGCATTGCGTTCATTAGCACACCTCGCCGAACTTCTTGGGGGGTGGGGGAGGTTACAGCAATCGGTTAAATTAAAATTCAAAGAGTAAAAATAAATAATTTCTAATGTTAAGATGATGAATTTAAGTGGCGAATTGTTGGTAGACTAGAAGCAGGTCAGTCGAAATCCAAATTTGTAGATAATTTCATTTAACGCCCAGAGACGTGCTCAGCTTATGGAATCAGTTTCAGGATATCGGATCCGTCGAGACAAAACCCTTGCTAGGTCGACCAAGAGCCATGACGACCAGAGAAAATCGCCATTTTCCATTATAGCGAGGCATAACACTGATGCTAAAAGTTCCTCAACTTTCTCGTGAGTTGTATGCGGCCACTGGATCCCGATTTTCAAGGGTGCCTATTTCCAAAAGGCCATCAGAAAGGGCTGTTTGTAAGACCTTTTGTTTGCTCCCCTCTCAGTTCTGAGAATGAGAAAGTTCATTTAACATGGTGCTGAAATCATAGAGATTTGGAGCATGGATCAATGGGAGACCGTTATGTTTACTTATGAGTCCTGATTCAGCCTAACTAGTAATTCTTACCATATTTTCATATGGACAGAACTAGGGACCTGCCTTCCAATATCCGAGAAATCAACCATTAGGGCAACGAAGACTTGATGCTCGCGCAGGCAACACGTTGGAAGGCCCCACACACCTCCATTTCTTTGAAAGAGGTACTGTGACAGCTGTGAGATATAGGGATCAAGTCTTGGGGCCCTATGTCCGCCCTTTCAGAGGTGCAATCGACCTTGATTTCATTTTGATGGATTACAACGCGAGACCATATACAGCTTATCTACTAGACAAATTTCTGGAAAGTGAAGATATTCATCGTATGGGCTGGCCAGCCAGATCTCCAGACATCATCCCTATGCAGAATGCTTGGAACACTCCAGGAAGAAAAATTGCGACTTTCAATTCCCCTCCGAAAACCATCCACGGCCTGGAGAGCTGTATATCTGTAATTGAAGACAATATCTTATATTAACCATTTTTTGTTTTAATTCTGCAACTGTTTTTTCATGCCTTCCGACTCAAATGAGTGTTACATACGATCATGCGCTTGTATTGTAACTATTTATTGTTTATTTATTGCATTATATTAACCCTATTACATGCCCAATTTCATTAAAACCTACCTACTAGTTCTACAGATAATCGTTTAAATCTGAAAATTCTCTTTTGAACACCAGCGGGAAATAAGTGAAGGAAAGGCTTCGAATAAAATTTTATGTGGATTAATGAATTTGCCAAATCCATCAGTGTGAATGAACATACCAATAAAAACCTCATAAGGTTATAAGCTCTAACTGAATTTAGAATGCAGCAGTTTCGAATTGTTCTACACAGTAACCTTTAGGGAAATTAGAATTCGAGCTCCTGTCTCACCAGTCTCACGACTTAGTCATCATACTAAAGTATTGCAAAGCCAAAGATTTTACTTATCAATGCTTATATCTAATCACGAAGAGTCAAACTTTATCTGAAATGCTCATAAAAAGTTAAAGACACAATCAGTGTAATGGTTTGTATGGTTTTAGCAATGATAAAAAGTTATAAAATTATTAAAGCAAAAAGATTTTCTTAAAACACTATCTTTTATCTCTAAAAAATCAAATGAGTTTTCTTTCTTTATTTTTATTATTTTCCGAAACCGAAGATTCGAAGGTATTACTATATAGGTACTTCTTCTATCGAAGTAACTTTAGAAATATCTATATACTCTGACCTCTTATCTTACTTCTTATTTCTTAACTTATATATAGTTATAGAAGTATCTTTCTCTTTATATACTTACTATAGTTATTTCTTCTTTTTATTAAATATCATTCCTTAAAAAATATTTTTCCATTAAATATGATTATTTTTTATATAATCTAATTTTATATACTAGTTGTATCTTTTCTTTTGCTTTCCAAAAAGAGAAATTTGTCTTCCCCATATTTTTTTCTGTGTGCTTGGTAAAACAATACAAGGAATTAAACAAATATTTTTATTTTTGAGCAAGAAAAAAACTATTCGATGGACGTATTATAGAAAGTTATTTACTCTTTATTCATAATCAGCAATAAATAGAACATAATTTATAAAAAAAATAATAATTTATATATAAAAAAGCAATATATGAAGAGCAGAAAAAATGAAAATCGGTTTCTAACTTCGGTTGTCCCCATAAGGGCATACAGGCACCTCTTTCTTAGAGTATCCATTGTCACCTTAGGGAATACACATCTCTTTTTTCAGTAAGATTATCATTTTCATGCTGTGTGCTGTCCAAATAGTAGCCAGAGGGGCTGTCACTAAACTGCGTAATACTCAATTTGGCCATATTAGATCTTTATTGCAGTCCATATATCAACTAACGATAGCTGAGGTGAGAGAAATACTCACACCAAAGAACTAATACAAAAAAATTCTACTGTAAATAGTTTATAATAATAAGTTTTTCTTTCCCATGTGAGTTTAAATAACAAAAGTAGTTTCTCTATATATCTAAAATAAAAGGAATTTTTTTTTACTAAAAACTATTTTGAATCTCGTTAAGTTCGATTCATTCATTTTGAGAATTATGTGTTTCGTTGAGTTTTTTAAGCTATGTGCACCTTACAATTCAGTATTCAATATTTCCTCATAAAAAAATATTTTATTCATTTCCGCCATTTAAAAAACTTACGAAAAACGCATTAATTTAAATAAAAAGAAATATACGTAAATACATTTTCGCTGTTACTTTATTTTACTAAAAAATAATAATGTTAATGTCGTTCGAAATCTTTTTTATTAAAAAGTATCACTATACTTTAAAAGTATGTACATATTGAAATATAGAAAAAAATGCTTCAAAAATTAATCACTTTGTATTTCCGTCTTTTGTGCTCTGTCCCCTGCTGCTTCAAAATGAAATGAAAAAAAGTAAAGTATTTTAAATACAGATTTACTTTCAAATTGAAATTTCATAAATGTTATTATTTTATTACTTACTGTCATTATTTACATTGTATTAACGTATAAATTTAGTTTTTTACCTTTAAATTTAACTACAAAACTATAACTTTAAATTTTTAATTTATGGATTTTTTTATCTAGAAGAATGTCATATACTCATACATCACTATAAAAATAATCTCAGAGGACATTGAAAATATTCATTGGACTTCAACAATTATTTTGTATTCTCCTCTCTTGCGTTTGTAACATAGTATTTTAATTTTTTTTAAAAATTCAATGACGGCTCAACATTGCTCATACCAGTGGCTTACGCTAGAAGGGTCCGTGGGATGCCCCCTTTCCCTCCCCAAAATGATAAAATAGATTTATAAAACATATTATAAGCGTAGTTTTCCATCTATGATATAATGACTAAAATTTGAGCATCCATCCCTCTAAAAAAGAAATATTCTGCTTTAAGCCATGAAACCATTCGTGTGCAAAAAAAAATTCTTTCAATTTTCTCTAAACAAAATAAGCATCAAATTAAGTCAGTTATAAATCCCTACACCATCTTTTGATTTCTGAAATAGAATGCTAATATTTCAAAAATAATATCCTATAAAAGCTTCTTGCAGTAACTTATTAGTAGGTACAAACATATTATGCTATTCATATCTATTTATAGTTTCATAAGTCATACAAAGCACTATAATTGGGAAAATGTTTATTGAAAAAAAAATATCACTTTTATAAATCCAATAGCCTCTTTAGATTGTGAAATATAACAGAATTTTTTACGGTATAGAATAAATGTAACGTGTAACAACGCATTCATTCACAAAGCTCCTATTTTTCCTTGACAAAATATTAATGCAACTGCTTGAAATATTTCTTTGAGTTTTATATGTTTACTATTTTAATATTTTTTTACTATGCAAATTTTTTGAGGCAATCTATAGTGACACGTTATTTCTGTGATCAGGAAATGCTTCCAGTATTGTATTTGAGGAATCAAAACTATCTATTTTACAATAAAAATTTTCTATTTAAGAAAACCACTAAAAATTATTTTTATAGCTATATTGTTTAAAATGATTTTCAAATTAAAATCCAATACCTTATTTTTATTTTCCCACAAAATACACAAATTCAATCATGTTCAAACATAGAAAGAAGACAGAAGGATGCAAGACTAAAAAATTATTATCTCTAAAATTTATTAATCCTATTCTCCTGGGAATTTATGTAATTATAATCAAGTAAGTAAACTCATTGCTAAAATTAATTAAAATATATATATTTATATATATATATATATATATATATATATTGTTCTATATTCAAAAGTACACTATGTAACTAGAGTGTTATAATAATCAAAATATTGCTCTTACGTACTAAAAATTTCTCAAAAAGTTAACACATTATCTATATATACAAGTATAAAGGAGAAAAGGCGACTCACTCACTGACTAATCACGATATCTACGAAACTGTTCAACCTACAGACTTGAAATTTGGTAGACATGTTCCTTTCATGGAGTAGAGATCAGCTAAGAACAAATTTTTTGCGAAATTCGAACCGCAAGGGGCGTAACGGGGGTTAAGAGGCGTTATAAATAATTGTTTCTATTTTTAAACTACTCGACACACAATCTTGAAATTCGGCAAGTAGATTCCTTTCATTAAGTAGAGATCCGCTACAAAATGAGTTGGTGAAAATCGACCCCCAGGTGGCGTTGCGGGGGCTTAGGGGGTGTTTTATATAATTATTTCCATTTTTAAACTATTAGACGCACAGTCTTTAAATTTGATAAATAGATTCCTTTCATAGAGTAGAGATCAGTTACGAGATGGGTTTTGTGAAAATAGCCCCCCAAGTGACGTTGCGGTGGATTAAGGGGCGTAATAGATAAATATTTCCGTTTTTATACTATCATATCTACCTGCTTGAAATTTGGTAGGCATGTTTCTTTCATGGAGTAAATATCCGCTACAAAATGGGTTTTGGAAAAATTGACCCCCAAGGGGTAATGAGAGATCCAAGGTTAAGGAGATATATAAGGAGGCGTTTTAGACATAGGCGTTTTAGATAAAGGGGCGTTTTAGATAATTATTTCCAATTTTAAACTATTGGACGCTCAGTCTTTAAATTTGATAAGTGGATTCCTTTCATAGAGTAGAGATCAGCTACAAAAAGGGTTTTCTGAAAATAGCCCCCCCCCCACCCAATTGGTGTTGCGCGGGAATTAGAGGGGGGGGGGTGATAGATAAATATTTCCGTTTTTAAACTACTAGACCTACCTGCTTGAAAATTGGTAGGCATGTTTTTTTCATGGAGTAAAATCCGCTACAAAATGGGTTTAGGAAAAATTAACCCCAAGTGGTATTGCGGGGGGGTTAAGGAGCGTTATAAATTCCGATTTTTAAACTATTAGACGTACAATCTTGAAATTTGGTAAGCAGATTCCTCTTATAGAGTAGAGATCCGCTACAAAATGGTTTCGTGAAAATCGACTCCCAAGTGGCATTATCAAGGAGTGTTATAGATAGTTATTTCCATTTTTAAACTACTGGAAGTACAGTCTTGAAATAGATAAGCAGAATCCTTTCATGGAGTAAAGATGCGCTATAATGTGTTTTGGGGAAATCGACCCCAGGTGGCGTTGCGGAGGCTCAAGGAGCGCATAAATAATTATTCCCATTTTTAAACTATGAGACGTAGTCTTGAAATTTGGTAAGCAGATTAATTTCGTATTGTAGAGAACCGCTACAAAGTGGGTTTCGCGATCAAACCACAAGTTTCATTTCGAGGGATTAAGGGGCGTAATAGATAAATATTTCCGTTTTTAAACTGTTATATCTATTAAAAATTGGTAAACACGTTCCTTCCTTGGAACAGTGTTTTTCTAACAAAAAGTAAAACGAAAATCGACCCTCAAGGATGGTTGGGAAGGGTCAAGGGGAGTTATTGAAAAAAATTACTGCTTTTGAATAGTTATACCCACGTACTTGAAATTTGTTAAGCATGTTTCTTTTGTTGAATAGAGAACTACTAAGAATGTATTTTACGGAAATCAACTCCTGAGGGAGCAGGGGGTTACTGGGGCGTATTGACAAAAAAACTCCTTTTTTCGAACAACAAGGACTATAATAATGGAATTTGGTTTACATTTTCTTTTTGTTAAATTGAAATCTGCTAAGAACAGTTATATTGGAGAACGACTCTCAACGGAATTACGGAGGGTATTGATAATAAAAACTTCATTTTTGCTCTGATATATTTAGACTTGAAATTTGTCTTGCATGGTCATTTTACGGAGTAGAGATCCACCACAAAAATTGGTTTTGCGGAAATCTACTTTCTTATAGGATTACGAAAGTGCAAGCATCATTCTATACTTCAATTTTAGAGATTTTTAGAAAGTACAAATTACAAGTCCTGTCCTTTTTTTATATCAAGAGTCGAGAGTTACAGGTATAATTATGTTTTTCAATATAATCGAATTCTTAATGCTAGGGCTTAGATATCATTAATTTATGTATATATATAAAACATCGTGAAATACCCAGTGAAGCAGGTGGGTAACGGCTAGTGTTAAATAAATACCTTTAACTACATTTCTTAAAACAGTTAAAGGATATTAAGGTTGTAGGGGAATCTTTAGGTTGGGGAGTTATTTAGATGGTTGATACAGGATCGACAGACATGGTAGGCTATATGAGAAAAAATGGTAAATGTTTGGCAGGGGGAAAAATGCATTTTATTGAGAATTTGGGTACAAAAGAAAAAAAAACACATTTTGTGCCTATGAGAAAAATCAAACGAAAAAGGTGTTTCCTTGAAAGAAAATCATTTTTTGCAGCGAGTGTGGTTTTCCTGGATGACCAACAGACTTGAACACCTCTGAGGCATGGAGACAGAGATTCTATTAATGAAGTGATGGGAATTCTGTCCCACTCCTCCAGAAGAGCCCTTTTCAGTTCTAAGAGAGCTTGTGGGAGTGGTATGCGGTCAGAAACTCATCTGCATAAAATGTCCCAAATATGCTCTACTAGGTTCATGTCTGGAGAACACATTGGTCATTCCATTCGTGTTATTCCTTCCGTGAAAATGAAATCATCCACCAAGTTAGCCCGATGTGGTCTGCAAAAGTCGTCCATTAACATGACGTCATCTCTAATTGCCGCTTCGTAAGGGACAACAAAAGATTTCAGGATCTCATCCTTATATCGGTAATCGGTCAGGACTTCATTTCGAATGATGTGGAGATCGGTGTGCCCATCAATGGAGATGCCAGCATATACCATCATTCCCCCACCGCTAAACCTAACACTTCAGTGACTAAACGCAGGATTGTTTCTTGTGTCATGTTACCTTCAGATGAACATACGCCCATTATCAGGATGAACAGAAAAATGGGACTCGTCTAAGAAGAAAATATTGCGCCATTCACATGCACTGTTGTTCACACCCTGCGGACACGACGGTACCTTGCTGTTAACGTAACACATAACTCATTGGTCGGCGAGCATAGGGATCTATTGTGTGAAGCCGGTTTCTGACAGTTTGCGTCGAAACTGTAGTGTCAGTAGCAGAGCGAAGTGGTTGATGAAGAAGAGTGGTATTAATATTTTGGTGTCTCCGAGTTGTAAACGTCGAATATCGATATTCATTGAACGCTGTTACAAATCCATGAACTTACTCTGGTCTTTGTGTGGTCTGCATTTCTAGTCTCTAAAAAACGTTTTCATATCCTGGAAATCACACTTTGTGAAACTCCAGTGGCTTCTGTAACTTCGACTAGTATTTTGTCACCCCCCCCCTATTCTCCCAAAGTTTAATTAGCTACACCAAAGGGACCACACTCGTAAAATTGTGATACAAAACACCAAAATATAGGCACAGACACAAATAATCAGTTAACAATTTATTTAATTAATAGCCTTTCTCAAGGTATGAGAGGAAGATCAATTTAGATATCCAATTCTGAATAATCAAAGTACATTTATCTGGTAATCCTCAAAAGAATTGTTGGCTCACCGACGCTGTTTATTCAATGAACGGATGTTGCATCGCAACGTAATCGACGAATAGAATCCGAACTAATATGAAAGCTGATCAGACGATTTCACTGTGCTAATTACTTTAATAATAGATAAATTTCTAAACCTAGACAGGGAATTGTTATTTAGTTAATAGAATCAATACTCTATCTCACTAGGAAAGTTTAATATCGTTTTCCTTCTTACCCGCACAAAACCCCCTTCGCTATATACACTAAAACTTATTTTCATATCACGTTTCTACTGTAAGAAGGTGACAGTTAAGCTTTCTATAAAACTTTAAAGCATGCTTGTCTAAAGTGTGGCCCAAAAGCCTTTAAAATGCAGCCCAAACGCAAATAATAAAAATTTTAAATTTGCACATTTTTATTAAAAAAATAAATATTTGCAATATTTTTCATTTATAACCGATTCGTAACATTTATTTTGATATAAAAATTTGAATAAAACATCTTACATTATTGCATTATACATCAGGGCAATTTTTGTGGAAAAATTTTAAAAACAGAAAGTGTATTGAACTTTGTTACAAAAACCATTAACTTTATAAGAGCAAAAGGACATAATTATAGACAATTTTAAGAGTTTCTTAAGGTAATGGGCACTGAATTTACAGATGTTATTTATTATACAGAAGTAGGATTGCTCAGTAAGGGGAAAATACTCAAAAGATATTACGATTTGAGAACTGAAATAAAAATATTTATGGAAATAAAAGGGAAACCTGTGACTGAATTTGAAGATTGGGTTTTAGATTTAGTTTTTTAGTAGACTTAACAGAACATTTTAATGATTTAAATTTAATACTTCAAGAGAATAATCAATTTATTAATATATAATATGTTCCAAACAATAACAGCGTTTCAAAGAAAGATGAAATTTTGGCACAATCAAATAAAATATTTGACACATTTCAGTGCTTTGGCAGCACATATAACTGTGTGGTGCACAAAATACGCTGCATTAATTTTTGATTTAATTCAAGAGTTTGAAAGTAGATTTCAAAATTTTCAAAAGATGAAGAGAATTTCAACGTATTTTCAACCCTACTTCCTCATGAACTAAATAAATTACTTCAAATCTTCGCACACAAACAGAATGCATTGAACATCAAAGTGACATTCAACTGAAAGAAAAACTTGGGAATGTTTCTTTACAGGTGTTTTATAAAGATTACGTACCCCGCGATAAATATCCTAATTATCACAATCATGCTTTATTAATGTCTTCACAGATTTTGGCAGTACCTATATTTGTGAACAGTTATTTTCAAAAATGAAGCATACAAAAAACAAAAATAGGATAAAGATCATTGACAAATATCTTGCAAATGCAGTAAGAGTTGCAATCTCGTCTATTGCACCCGATATTGTGTATGATTAGCTTGTTCAACAAAAGCAAATTCAACCATCTCATTAATTTGAATTTTCTCCATCTTTATGAAATTCAAACTAAATGGAATCAAACTTTTACAAATTTAAAATAAGTATGTACCTATACATATCTAATCGAAACTTTAAAAAATATAATAAAAAGAAGATTTATTTTAATAAAACTACATAGTTTTTATTTCAATTTGTTGAAAAATATTACATGTGTGCCCCAGAAAATTTTGTTTCTTGCAATGCGGCCCTTTAACGGTTCTAGTTTAGACACCCATGCTTTAAAGGAAGCAAGCCCAAGTTAGTTTTGAGAAGGAAACCTCGCTAGATAGCTCAATTCAAAATAATTAAATAGAAATGAAAGGTTAATACAAAAAAAGGACTCACCAAAAGTGATTTATCCGTGCGGGAAAAAAATCCTTATTTTTTTCGGCACAATGTCAGGATTTTCCACGTTTGGTAGATCTTTATAACCTAAAAAACCTGCCTTTCGCCTAGCTGAGTAAAGAAACTAACTTTTGAAAAAGTTAGTTCTAAAAATAAAGACATTTCTCCATTTTTGTCACTTTTCCTAATTATTTAAATTATCAATATAGTAACACTATTGTACTAAATGTGAAATATGTGATAAGAGGAGCAGAAGTAAAAAAAATAAATCTGTTAGTTCAAAATATTTATTGTTCGAGCAAAAAGTCCCAAAACATGTTGTTTTTTTTTTCAAAAAAAAAATTGCAATGTTTCGCAATTTTACTGAGATTTAAAAACCAACTTTATTAAATGGGAGACATATTTTTCATTTTTATTATTTATCTTTGAAGTTAGATTTCCGAGAAATTCGAACATAATAGGGAGATTGATTGATATCTGGAGTATTACGAGCAGCTCTTATGTGTTTGACGCCTGCTTCTCTTTTACATGATTAGCCTTTGACAAGTGACTTGTTCAAGTTGTTATGAAGACGGAGACATTCCCAGCCATTTCACCAAGTTATTTTGTCTTTCAGTCAGTCAATCGTCAACAGATGTTAATGGGACAATTAATATCTTAGTAAATGCTTTTACTTTTACTTTCATAGGTTTTTGAACTTTTAATGTTAGAGGAAAGTGGTGTTATATAAAATCGTTACTGGATAGGATTTTGAGCTCTTTCTAATCCAAGTGAATTTCTGCAAAATAAGTTTCCTTCTCACAAAAATGTCTTAAATGTCCAGGTTCATTTTATTTCTGGACTATGGATCAATTTTTTAGGCATATTTTCAAACATATATATCTTTTTAAACATAATAGCACCATTACCATACAAAATTTTCTAAAAATTAAAGTTAAAGAAATCTATTTAAATAATGAGTAATTTACCTGTAAAGTTGGCTTTCTATATGGCAGAAATCATCCGACTTTGGAGTCAATTCACACTAACTATAAATATAAAGCTTAGAATAACCTGCTTTTATCTGGCTCAACAGAAGAACATCCTCTTTTTGCAGAAAATTCCACTGAATGTGCTACTTTTCAATTATTCAAAACCATATAAAGCACATTTGAAGTAATTCGGTAAAGACCAATTGCACAGTGTACATTTTCACAGCTGTAATGCCTGTTGGTTCTTTCTTCCTTCTGATCCCCTTGTCTATCCTCGGACCCGGCTAGATGTGTGGGAGGAACTGAATAATCAGTAGACATGATTCACTCTAATTATTTTATTGTCACCAAAATATCAAGCAAGCACAATAATAACCTAATTAAGATAATTGATCAGATAGAAGAGCGCGAAGGTGAGACTCGGTAGCCTGGGGTTAATAATACGGACTCTCAACTGATTCCACGATAACCCATACAAGCTCAATATAAACTACGTCGCTCACTAATAAGCTAAACTTCTATTTAAACAAGGATCACGATACATGTACTTTTATGAAGTTGAGTCCTCCAGTCGAGGCCTTGAATACGATCCTTATCCGGATTTAATCACCGTCGAGTGATACTCTTATACTTCTTCAATTGATAAACTCCGATTTGCACTTAATCGTTTCACGATCCTTCTCTCACCAACTAACTCATAAAACTGAATACAGAATTTATATAATATACTTAATTTGCATATTAACGCTTTCTTTACTCGGTGAAAGTTGGTTGATGATATTATTTCCCCAGAAAAATCCCCAAGGGGTTAGTTATAGACGCGTATAAATACGTCACACAGTGCCCGAGCTACACTCGGGATGAGCCAGAATGGTAAGTTTCGCCTGCACGAGCTCAGCTGGGGAGTAGACGGAAAGGGGTTAATATGATGTTTCTAACAACAATATAATATGTTATTCTGCTCCAACAACAAATACGGGAGTTTTTGTAAAGTAGCTGAAATGGTGATTTAAAAAATTATTTTTTACTATTTAAGCTTTCACTACTGCGGCTTTGGCCTCAGAATAAGGCAGTTAATAAGTACCAAGATAATTATAATTTAAGAAAATCCTACCATCGCAATATAAACAAAGCTTAATTCAAAAAAAGTTTGACATCCTCAAAAGTGAATCTGCTCCTCAGTTTTAAGTAGCAGCATGTAAAATATCCTATTGTAGCAGACTCATTGAGTTGGTGAATATTTTCCGGTTGTTTTTCTTGTTATATAGATTTAAATTGGTGATTTAGACTGGCATGATCCATGAACAATTGGAAACACCTGTTTATAAGAGCCCAAAGTTGCTCTCTCCATTGCGGAGAGATCTGGTGTTGCGCCGCCAGGCAAGTGATGGAGAAGTTCGAAGTCAAGCAATAGAAAAGAGTGTAGTGGGGGATTGGTTATTATTCTGGAAATGAGCCCATTGGTGTGGTGTGGAAACTAAGAGAGGGCCAGCTGAGGTGTCGTCTTTGTAACTTAACCATGGTTCAAAATTACGAGGTCCATTGCAAGTAACCCTTGTGCAACTTTATAGTGAGATGGTAATATATAACTATCACTTACTCACTCTGTTGAAATGAGATTCCAAGGGTCCGTAAATAAGAGGTGGTTATTAAAGGACATATAATCTTGTCGACGTCCCCTCGTGCTGTAAAAGTGTCATGGATGGTAACCAAAGGGCTCCGACTAACAATCGAAATGGCAGCCCATTACAAGACTCCTAGTTGTCGGAATTGTGTTGTTGACGACAGTCAAACAAGCATCCCACCGCTGTCGTAGACAACTCCAGAATTTCTCCAGCCTTTGAGATTCTAAGCAGAGTGAGCTGGCATCCCTGCAAACGCACCTGACGGTGCGCAACGAAGAGAAGCAGTCGGTGCAATGACCTCCGTAATCCCCATCATGTTCCCTTTGTCACATAGCGATGGTCATTTCAGTCATTAGTGTCCCAATTACACATCCGATCATTTGCAAGAACAAAGAGATCTTCAAATCATAAGCTTTGAGGGCTGATCAGAAGTTCTTTTTGTCCTCTCTCTCGATCAATCGCTATCTTCTTGATACTTTGTAGGTCACGCTAAGGCATAACAGATACAATGTATGCTTTCATCCCTTCTTTCTGACATTTTCGAAGGTAGCATCATCTCAACCCTAACACCTCATCTGATTCCTCTACTTCCTTCAGCCTAATTGCACGTGCTCTCTGAAATCTAGACTTCCTGTCATACTGATTGTGAATTCGACTGCGAAGCATTGGTTCTGCCTACCATATTCGCATAGAAGTTATGTCTTAGCATTTGAATGTCTTTTGTTCTATACACCATCCGGATGTTTCATTGTAATGTCCTGAAGCTCCATATAATCAATCATTTGTTGCCAAAGCTGAATCATTTGCATCTTTTAGTACCATAGAGACTAATTTATTAAACCTAAAAGTAACAATGAAATGTAAGGTTTTTATAATTTGAAATATTTCTTAAGTGTTCTTAAGAGGATATTTCTTCCTTAAATTTAAATAAGTAACGAAAACTATTTTTTGTAATGATACTGAAGCCTAAAAAACCTATGGAATTATCAATTCATTAATCACAAACAATCACAAAATAAGGAAAAGTAAAAGGGATTTTGTTTCCTTTCTTTGAAAAGTCACTCTAAAATAATTCAGTTTTGTAACTTGGATGATATCTCTTAAAGAAAAGATGCAATATTTTACAAAAAAACGCAAATTTCGTAAGAATATTCTAAATATGTCATGAATTTTATTTTTTCGAAGAAATATTTTGTATGATATTTCAAGCATTCATCTCAATTCTAAAGCTATATGTACCGAATATTTTATAATTACTCGAATTTAAAATAAAATTTGAGTACTGAAATTATAATCCTTTACAACTATGGCAACTTCTATAAAAAAACCACATTTATTAACTCAAATTGAATAGAAGTGAAAGAATTCTTCTTGGTCAAAAACCAGATAACTTATTCCCAAATTGATGTAGTTTCATTTCTTTTTTCCCTCCCTTTACTCAGAACGTCAACACATTGATAACAAGCCTCTCTATCGTGAAAACGAAAGTGATTAGGTTTTTTTCTTCCACATGACTGTTTTTCAAAATAAAAAAAAAACTTGCTTGATTTTATTTCTTATGTGACCGACGAAACTTGCTTTTTTTATTTCTATGTGACCGAAACTTGCTTCTATTATGTGACATTTCTTCTTTTTATATTTATTTCCCAAAAGATGCTCTTATTTCTTTGTCGGCAATGGTAAAGCTTCTTTTGTTGATGTTGTCTCTACACTTCAAAACCGGCTGTTGATGAGTTGTATTTTTGTTTTCAATATTTATTTCAAATTTTTTTATCAAATTATATCCTATTCTACGGGAAAATAGGAAATGTCTACTTCTAGGAAAGAAAGTATTATAAGTACCTTGAAATATCGTAAACAAGAAGTCCTAAGTTTTGTTGAGTAAATCCTTGCTTTCAAATATATTTGTAAGAAACTATCGCTAAAAATATCCTACACTCATAATATTTATAGCTCACCAACTATCTGATGTAGAATTTTATCATCCAAAGTACCGTTATTTTATCCTTAAATCCGATATATTTTAATATATTTTTAGATTAAACTGTCGTATTTCTCTCACATTTAAAATGTGGTGACACAAAGTCTTCATGTTGGAGTCGTGTGAAAGTTAGGAGAGTGAGGTGACGGCTCAGGTGTCATCCTTGTCACTCAACCGTGGTTCAAAATCAAGAAGTCTGTTGCCAACAACCCTCGTGTCGCTTTAAGTGCGACGTTATTTAACTCTCAGTCACTCATATTTTTAAAAAAACATACTCGACCTAGATTAAGAAAAAATTTAATTGTAATTTTTGCATTAAAATTTATATAAAAATATATATCGCAGGGAAATTATGAAATTACGGATTTGATCAAGTCCCTAAGGGATATGATCAATTCATGGAAGATGTTAAAATAAAAAATCTTTTGGTCCTTCCCCTGAAGAAGGTAAGTGATTTGATCAAATTTCTGAACTGTTTTAGTGAAAAAATGAAATGAACAAGTCAGAGAACTCGCGCAGCTCTATTTTCACTTGTTCTTCCCTTTAATTCCTTTTAATTTAAAAATGAGTTCCGATATAGAAAAATCTGACCAAATTTGTATCTGAAGAACATTTTAATGAAACTATCAGGATGTTTTTTAAAAGAAAAACCTTTGTGGACTCGCGAAAGGACAGAAGAAGCTGCAATAATCATTTATTAATTAAAATTAGCACCATTACTCTGTATACCATTAACAACAGCCCATGGTCGGCACTTTTTACTGTACTAGCAAGATTACAAGACTGGACATCTCATCAATGGAGTCACGTTTTACTTATCGCAACGATTCTCAGCACCAGTTGATATGGAGGGAGAGAGGGACTCGGTTTCATTCCACTAACATCAGGGAAAGAGACTGTTGGGTTGGTCCTGGAGTGCTGGTGTGGGAAAGCATTGTGTTGAATGGATGAATGGAACCCCATATTTTCGACAGTGATTCACTTACCGGAGATCATTACTGCAATGAAATTATCCTCCCACATGGTGTCTGCTTAAAGGTTCTAGACCAGGAGTATCGAACCTTTATGGATCAACGTGCCATTTTTTTCTAAGGAAATGTTTAACGAGATATAGACGTGCCATCAAATAATTTTTACTTGTGATTATGGGGAAAATAATAAAACTAAATACTAACACAAAACTCTTTATTTACCATGAAAAAAAGAAATTTTGCAATGTTTTATTTATATGTGTAATTGAAATTGTGTGTAAAGTAACATCATTGAGACTTCTGTTGTTACAGATTAGATGACAAATAACTTATATTAGTTTTGTAAGTTGTTACTTTTAGCAGAATACCTTCTGAAATGGAGTCAAATGGTTTCTAAGCAAGTCTTTAATGTTATTCATCTCTAAAAATAATAACTCCCAGACATAGGTAGATGAAAATAAAGTTAAAAAAATAGCATGCTTCTTCAAACAGAAATGTGTCTGGAATCGAATTCCTTTCATGCATCCAAAAAAGTTTTTACTGGCATTTTTATTTACAGTGCTTGTTAGTCTTTCTGTTTCAATCAATTCAAACTTTTTCCTTATTTCAATAAATTTTGGTATTCATATTGAACTAGACTGGAAATCAATCAATTGTATTTCAAGTTCTTCAATTTCCAACCAATCGAATCGGGACAAGCTCAGTCTATCAAATGAAGTCACATCATAGTACATAATAAACTTGAGCGTTTCTGATCATTCTTTGAACTGAGAAAATCTCACTAGAAATTCCTTGATTGAAGAATCAATTACGGAAATAAATTCTTCTACAACTTTTTCTTCGTCTACTTTCTCATGTTTATTTAAATCTTTGATTTAAAGTTTTGGAATTTCTTGGAGTTTCTTATCGTTTCTAAAAACGAGCGTCAAAAGCGCGAATGAGGTCCATTATGACGATAAACGTTCTTGTTTGTGCCTTGAAACTTTACGTTCAATTCAATGAAATGATGGCATATGTCTGTAAAAAATAAAGTCACATAATATCCAACAACTGTGGATTTTGTTCAAGCTGCCCTTCATTTTCAGAAACAGTCTGATCTTCCAAGCAGTCAACAAATCTTTGAAATACGTTCCCGCAGCTGATCCAGTGAACATTATTGTACGTTAGTAAGCCATTATACACCTAGTTGACTTCCTCCAACAAAGTATCGAACTTTAGCTTATTTAAACCTACGACAATATGAGGTTAACTACTTTTGTGACTAATGCCATTATATTATGAAGAGATTTTAAACCCCCCCCCCCCACTCTCTAAGCACTCAAGGCTTGCTGGTGAATAGTGCTGTGACATTCAAGAATCGAATGCTCTGTGTATGTTTGAAATAAACTAATGAAACCATTTGTTGTTGTTGTTGTTCACCATATTTAAAGCACCAACAGTTGTTATTGGAACAATTTTTTCGCAAATCAGTTTCATTTTCAGCAAGCGAATTTTTAACAGCCGTACAAATATATGTGTCATTTGTAGTGGTTAGCAACGATTTTATCGCAATTAATTCTTCCTTAATGACGTCTCCAACACAACATCGAGAAAAAAACAGCTAAACGTGCAGATTTAATGACGTTAGTACTTTCATCAAGACAATGATTTAAAAGGAGCGGAGGAAATGTCATTTTTTTGTTAATTTGTTACATTTCAGGCCAGTTTTAAGATTCTTATTTTATTGTGTTTTTAGATAGAGGAATATCTTTGAGGCGCTGAATTATCTCATCTTTATTATCAAAATCCTCACAAAGAGAGGACACGTGTACTAACCAGGCTTCCTTCAAAAACGCTCCCTCTTGAAATGGTTTTACTACACTGGTGTGCAAAAATTAAGGACGAGACGGTTTTTTCAATATAACTTTGTTCAAAAGCATTCCAAATCAACACATTTAATACCGTAAGATCCCCAATACGTAAGGACATGAGTAATGTAAGCAACACTTACTAAAAAAGAAATCAGAGGGATAAAAAGAAGCTTTATTGAAAAAGTAGCATGGAGCGCAATGCGACTGAAGGCCGAAACATCCCTGTGATGGGTGTCCAGCAAGAAATATCCAGTCTTTAGTAGGGGATATCATCTCCCTGACTGCTAGGCAGGTTTCACAGCGTCTGCCCATGCTGAGAATGAGAGTGTCAATGAGTTGTTGAGGCATTGCTGCCCATTCGTCTTGCAGCGCCAATCGAAGCACCGGAATCGTTACTGGTGGTAAGGTACGAGCTGCCAAGCGTCTGCCTAGAAAATCCCATACATGCTCGATGGGATTGAGATCCGGAGATCGTGCCGGCCAATCCATACGTTCAATATCCTCACTCTCTAAGAGCTGTTCGGCAGCTACTGTGCGATGACATGGTGCATTGTCGTCCATGAAAAGGAACTGCGGACCCATAGCGCCTCTAAAAAGACGCACATATGGAAGAAGAATCTCGTTACAATAACGGGTCCCGTTGACTGAACCTGCGTCGAAGATGTGAAGGTCTGTACAACTACCAAGCATGATGCCTCCCCAAACGAGAACACCGCCACCTCCATACCTGTCCCTTTCAATGATGTTCGAGGGATGATTGCGGCTATCCCCGCCCTCTCCAGATGAGTATGCGATGAGAATCGCTACTCAGACTGAATCTGCTCTCATCTGTAAAGAGTACTCGTCCCCCATTCATTGTCTCTCCAATTCCGGTATTCCCGGCACCACAGAGAACGCCTTCTCCGATGGGCAGGCGTTAGAGGTACACACCGTACAGGGCGTCGTGCAAACAGACTACCACCGTGCAGTCTTCTGGTCACGGTAAAACGCGATATCGGTCGTCCAGTCGCCTGTGTCGTGTGTCCTCCCGCTGTCTGCCGCCTGTTTCTTCTGGCCTGTAAGGCAATATACCGGTCATCTGCGAGTGTGGTTCCTCGTGGACGACCACTACAGAACCCCCGGATAGCTGTTCCTGTAGTTTGAAATTGTCTCCAAAGTCGTGAAACGATGCTGTGTGCAATTCCGAACTCTGCAGCCACACTTGTCACACTGCGACCTTCCTCCAACTTCCCAATGATTCGACCTCGCGTAAAAGCATCCAGATGTCGTCTAACAGATTGATTATTCGCCATTTCTCGCTGAGGCAGCAACTCGGTGTGATTTTAACTGCTTACGGTGTGCAATCTCTTTACCAGAAATACTAATCTTACACCGACAACATGCTTTATAACTCAGACACTCCCCCATTACGTTTACCTGCATATCTGCGCATGTGCTACCGCACATCACCTCACTTAATCTCCTGATTGGTCTTTCTGTCCGCTCTGCCTCTTCGTTCAGCTGATATGCTAATTTTTCGACTTCGTCCTTAATTTTTGCATACCAGTGTATGTCGAAGCAATGACATTTTCAACCGAGAAACTCGCAGCGCTCGTATGATAATATTTGCTAACATTTATTTATAGATGTCGACTTTTTATTTCTGTCTTTTATTGCACGTGCAATTAATTCTTTTTGCTCTGGTTCGCTTTTTTGACAAAAAGATTTGTGGCTTCTTTTAAAAAGCCGTTTTACTGAAGATATTCCACATATCACTGTTCCAAAACATAAAAGCCACAAAGCATTGTCGCCGTTACTAATCATGCCATATTTTTCCTCTACCAATCTTAAAATTATCTGTTACACTTACTACCTAGCATTTCTTTTTTTTTCTTGAACTAGCCATGTTAAATAACAGTTACAAATCATAAATACAACACAAACTTTAAAATACAGTTGTGTCAACGAAATTGATTATGCTATGCATAGAGAAACTTTGCAGCATTAGCATTTGCAGTCCACGAAGTAACTGAGGCAACATAACAACAGAGTGAGAATAAGAGTTGTGCCCACAGCACCCAGCTCATCACGACCGATCACGTGCGTTTGTTTGTAATACTTCTCAGTGAACTTTGTTACTTTGAACTGTATAAAATACAAACCGTTTTGATCGGTGGCTTGCCCAAAATATTATGCCGTGTACCATCAATGGTACGCGTGCTATTGGTTCGCCATCCCTGGTCAAAACTTTAATTTTGTGGACGACAATGCACACACAAAACTTCTGTTGTTAAAGAACTTCTAGAAAGCGAGGATATCTCCAGAATAGATTATCCTGTGGGCCTATCTGATTTAAATCCCATCAAACTTGTGTGGGATACTTTAGGGAGACGACTGGCAGCAAGATCGTATCCTCCGGAGAACACCAGACAGCCGAAACAGATGATCCTTGAAGAATGTCAACTCTTACCTCAAGAACTGCTGGATAATTTAGTATTATGAACAATGTCCCGCAACCATTGCAGTTAGGGGAGATCATATTTATTACTAAGATATTTTGGTTTGTGTTTCTCTTTCTCATGACCAAACAATATTTTTGAGAGCACCATTATGTCAATAAAACCTTTTTCAGCTTTGTTCCATAATGTACACTATCTGGCCAAAAGTATCCGGACACCCCTTAAAAAAGTGGTTCTGGCGAGTGACGCAATTTGATACGTAATTGAAAGCTATAAAAGTGTCGGTAGTAGTTTGTCAGATTGTATTTATGCGTTTGTGAGGCAATGAGTAAGTCAAAGGAGCTTAGTGAGTTTGATCGTGGCAGTATAGTGGGATGCCACCTTTGTGGGAAATCAGTTCGTGAGATTGCGGACATTCTACAGAAGCCTAAATCTACCGTGAGTGATGTAATTGTGAAGTGGAAACGTCGAGGCATTGAAACGGCAGAAAAACGAATCGGTAGACCGAAAATACTTGGTAAACGCAGCCGCAGAACTCTGAAAAGGGTAGTGAAACAAAATTGCAAGTCCTCGTTGGTGGAAATTTCTCAGGAGTTCCAAAGTTCATAAGGAATTAGTGTTAGCAGCAGGACTGTCCGTCGAGAGTTAAAAAAACTTGGGATTCCATAGTCGTGCAGCCGCTCACAAGCCAAACATCACTCCACAGAATGCGAAGCATCGATTGCAATGGTGTAGAGCTCACCGTCATTGGATTGTGGACATGTGGAAAACTGTTCTTTGGAGTGATG
This sequence comes from Trichonephila clavata, assembly GCA_019973975.1. Taxonomy (NCBI): domain Eukaryota; kingdom Metazoa; phylum Arthropoda; class Arachnida; order Araneae; family Nephilidae; genus Trichonephila; species Trichonephila clavata. The sequence goes on from BMAO01005441.1 coordinate 75,739, forward strand.
AATCTCTCTTTACAGTCTGGCAGTCGGTTGGACGCGTCTGGGTTTGGCGGATGCCCGGCGAAAGTTTCTTTAGTGACTGCATTGGGCCGACTATTAAGTTTAGTAGTGGAAGCATAATAGTGTGGGGTGTTTCTCGAGGTTTGGCCTGGATCCGTTAGATCCTGTGATTGGAAACATGAACTCTGAGATGTATGTGGACATTCTGGACAATGCTGCACTCCCAACTCTATGGTAATATTTCGGTTAAGGCCCATTTCTCTTCCAGCAGGATAACTGCTCCATTCACATATCGAGGCTTGCACAGACGTAGTCTGACGAAATGGGTGTTCAAAAACTGGACTGGCCTTCTCAGAGCCCCGATCTAAATCCCATAGAACACCTTTGGGACGAATTAGAGAGCAGATTACGTAGCCAGCCAAATCGACCATCCTCACTGCAAGCACTCACTTCAGCTGTGATGGACGCCTGGAAGGCAATTCCTATGGTCACCTATCAAAAATTGGTGGAAAGTCTGCCCAAACGTGTGCAGGCTGTCATCCATGCAAAAGGGGGACCAACATCATATTAATATGTGCCTCAGGACGCTCTAAGTCTATACCACTCGGTGTCCGGATACTTTTGGTCAGATAGTGTGTGTGTACAATTCCTTGTTTGACTACTATGCTTTCATCAACCTTTAAGTGTTACACTGTGCCAATGTAGTGAAATTCATTTTTTCTTTTTTATAATTGCAGCATAATCTGAAAATATGCTTATAAGTTCTGCACAATAGTATATTAAGCAGTTTCTTATGGACAGTTATGTTGAATAATTTAAATTTAATAAATTTTACACATAGCTAGATGCTCAGTTATAATCAGTCACACCAAAATAGCACGTATTAGCTTCTAGGTAAATTTATATAAATGTTATATATATATATTATATATATATATATATTATATACATATATATATTATATATGTATATATTATATATATATTACAATTATATATATATATATATATATATATAATAGACGAGGCCATTGAAATGTATTCTTTATATGAGATTGATGAGGCAGTCCTGAGGTTAATCTTGTTTATTGTACACTGAACATAAAGACACACAGATAGACGGATTCACAAATAAACACACATAACACAAACACAAAGCACAAAACAAGCTGCAGCGGACTACATGTTGAAGTAGACAAATACAGAAGCGAAAGAGGGAGTTGGTCACCAGGAATCTCGTTATTTATAGGCTTCTCAAATCACATGATCTGAGTGGGTGGATAGGTGTAGTTTAAAATACTCTCGGTAGGCGGCGGGCTAACTTATTACTAAAACGTTGGTCCTGAAGGGATGGACCATTGGCAGCTAAAAGTTATTTTAAAGGATTATATTACTGGGAATTATTACATTTCCCCCCTCCGCAAGACACGTGTGTGCGCTGGGGCCCTTAGTACACACCCGTCTCCTACAGAGATATTAATTTTAAAATTTAAATTTAGATTAATATTTATTTTTAAATTTCCCTTCACTTTAACACATGAAAATGATTTGAAACAAGGAGAATATGTGGTTATAATAGTATGAAACAAAATATGCGCATAAGTATATTATAAATATAAAATTGTGCAATACAAAAATATCAAAATAAGATTATTAAATGCTTGAAAGAAAATGAAAACAGAAAACAAAATATTAAAAATAATTGTAAATGACACAGATCCTGTAAAAGTATTAGTTGAAACAAATGAGGTTAGTTCTTCCTTAGTTTAGTTTGTGAAGTAGTTGCCCTGCCCAAGTTAGCTAGGCTTGGCAAGGTTGAGACGTGTCCGGACACTTGAAGCTGTAAATATGCTAGGCCAGAGGCCTCAGTAGAAGGATGTTGTACCTCGTTTGGAACATGTGGAACACCAATAGGCTTCCCTATGCACTGGGACGCAGAGTTTAAAGGTGAGCCATATATTGAAATGGAAGTTATCACAATATTGGGTTTTAAAAGACACTGGTATGTGAAAGAATTGTCTGTCGCAAATACTGCATGGAGATTATGGTTATGAAATAGTTATGTGCCACATTTCTAATATGAATTCACAAAAATACATTTTTAAAACACAGAAAAAATTAAAATATAACTTTTTTTTTAATTTTTAAACAGATCTAAAATTGCATATAAGAGCACTGAGGGTGGAAAGAGGCTGAAAAGAAACAAATTAGGATGACCCACGCCTTGCACAATCTTTAAGACAAGTTTTACTTCTTATCGTGTAAATGTTGCACAATAACTTCAAAAACAAATATCCCAAGACTGGAAATTGCAAGTCGACCGAAGAGATTTTTTTAAAAACTATTTATAACTTTCTTTTATGTATTAATTTTATTATGACAAAGGTATAAGTTTGGAGGCAATAGTATATTGACAATCAAAGGTGTATTTATTCCCTTGAGGTACTCACTATGCACAATCCTTACAAAAAACCCTTATTATTTATTTTAAATGTAAACATTTGCTTATTAATTTATTAATTTTCTCAGCCTAAGTGCTCTCAAAACCACTATTATTTCAAACACATTAAAGTTGTTCATTTTCATATCAAATAAATTGTTCATTCTAAAAAAGAGTAAATTAACAGTAACCAAAAAATTTTTAAACCACATTAAATATATCAAACACACAGTATAAACATAAAATTCTCAAAGCAAAAATATCAAAACTTTGGTATTGATTCAGTAAAACACTTAAAACACTGTAAAGTTATCAATTCTCATGTTAAATATCAAAACAAAAAATGATCAATATGAAATATATGCAGTTTACTTTCAAAACAAAACATAGCATTAAGTAAATTTAATCCGAAATTTCAAAAGGTAAAACCGAGATCCCTGGAAACGTTTTCAAAATGGTAATAACATTCACAATAATATATACGTAGACTGCCCAATCAAGTAATTAAATACAATCGAGAAATAAAAATAGTTTGTTACACATATATTGAAAAACATTAGAATTACCCATAATAACAGTACAATGGTGGTAGGGACCAAAGAATAATTTTAAAAAATAAACAATGGGGGTAAGACCCATAATATTGAAAGAAATACTGGGTAGAACCAGACACATAAGAAAAACCGCTGGGGCATAACTAGGCTTATAAAAATAAAAATGCTGGGGTATAACCAGGCTTTAAATGAAAAAAAATTATATTGGTACCACTACCCATAATACACCATTTCATATGGAAAACTTTAAAACTTAAATATTTTCAAAATATCTAAACCATAAATTAAAATCATTTCAAGATTTCGAATCAAAATAGATTATTAAATTTGCTTTCAAATTATTACGCATACTAATTACAAAATCTTTCTTAAACATTTTAAAATAAATTATTAATAACGAATGAGGAAAAATATATAATCAATTTAGAACTCCCAGATAATTTCAAATGACAGAAGAAAAATGCACGGTATTGATGAAAACTTCAAACACACTAATCAAAAATCGCTGAGTGCATCATTAAACCTTTACGTTTCAAAACAAATACTTGTCGCACTTAAAAAGAAATATAATCAAATCTGGCTTTCAACACATTGAAGATAAAAACGTTTTCTTTTTTCACAATCTAGCGCACTTTGAAAATATAGATTGAAAATGATTTTTTTTCCCTTCTTTTTCACATATTTATGATGAATGAGCAAATCCACAGATTTTTTTCTTTCTGGTGCATATTATTGCAGATTATGAACATTAAGATTTTCAGACGAAACTCAAATGGGAAATATTTTCTGTAGACGGAGTATGAAAACGGGGAATCACCGCATGTTGAACGTTGTTCTTGTTGTAATCCCGTCAGGGCGTGGCAAGTAATTTCTTTCCCGCGTAGAACTAACCATCCTGGCGACTATTATAATAGACGAGGCCATTGAAATGTATTCTTTATATGAGATTGATGAGGCAGTCCTGAGGTTAATCTTGTTTATTGTACACTGAACATAAAGACACACAGATAGACGGATTCACAAATAAACACACATAACACAAACACAAAGTACAAAACAAGCTGCAGCGGACTACATGTTGAAGTAGACAAATACAGAAGCGAAAGAGGGAGTTGGTCACCAGGAATCTCGGTATTTATAGGCTTCTCAAATCACATGATCTGAGTGGGTGGATAGGTGTAGTTTAAAATACTCTCGTTAGGCGGCGGGCTAACTTATTACTAAAACGTTGGTCCTGAAGGATGGACCATTGGCAGCTAAAAGTTATTTTAAAGGATTATATTACTGGGAATTATTACATATATATATATATAACAAGAGCTCCAATTATTAATATAATATCTCACCTGCATTATATTTATTTCTTAATTAAAATGATGAGATACATACCTCCTATTACGTTTAAGTATTCCAGCTGGATGCTATCCTGGAAAAATTACGTGGTATGTGTATTGAAGAAAATACTGCTTTATTAAAAACCTATTATATGGAGAAGAAAATATTGATATGTGATTTGAAAATTAAATTGAACAAAATCACCAGCTAATTCCGTGTAAAATAGTAGTATTTAAATACTGCATACATACGACATATCACTCAGAATTATTAAGAAAATAATTGTATCTATAATGCGTCCTTTAAATATCAGGTTGGATTGAAAAATTTCTTATTACCAATAATTCTCAGAAAAAAATTAGCTTGACATAAACACAAGAAAAAAATAGTTTTTATAAGTTATAAAGTTTTTTTTATTTTTTTTAAATGTCATTCTGGGAAAAATAAGCAAATGTAACATACATATGGTTTTTCTTCTTTCAATTACCGTATCCAGGCATTCGATTTTAAAAGTGGAGTATTCTGTACTTTTTTAACATTGAAACTGATTTTTGTATATCACATCCATATCCATAAAGGGAATTCTATTCAGACATTTTTCTTTATCTCGGAATAGAAATCTGACTTTTTCCTTTTATTTGTTGAAAGTCTATCATAATTGCTTAATATACAAAAATGATGTAAATTCCAGATTTTATGATAAGTACAATTAAGAAAATTAAGCTAAAATATTGAGAAAAATCTTTTTCACTTTTTTAATATGAACCCTACATATACGAAACTATTTGGTAATTTTATTCGTAACTCCTCTCAGCGGAAAAAAAAAGGTTCTTTTCGTACAATATCATTCGTAAGAAGCGTATAAAATGTTTAAGAAAAAAATTGCTATAAATATTTAGAGCCTCAAGCATCGACAAGCTTTTTGACTAAAATAGTTTATTTTCTTTTTGCGAACTCAAAGCCGAAATATTGGTATTCGCCTTTTTACACGGAAAACAGATCAGTAACGCGCAAGATAAATCGAAAAATTATCGAGCTCACTCCAAAATTATGGAGAAGCATGATTAGGACATCGAACTTGAAGAGCAAAAAAAGATTCATGATTGGTGATTGAATTTGAAATCTCACATAACTTGAGTCTCGTAAAAGTCTAACATAAAAAGCGGGATGTATGAAATGTCATTGCCGTAAAGCTGAACTTTAGTAATTACTTTGACTCAAAATCAATAAGGAAAGCTTTTACTTTGAGTAAATAAGTTTTTTTAGACACACTGTTTTATTTCTTTTCCAGAATTTTTTCTAAATAATCTTGTGTAAGTAATTAGTATTATTTAGTTTCATCATTATACAATTTCTTAATATTTAAAATCAAGGAATTGCGAAAAAATTCTGAAAAGTATGACACTCTGAACAGGGACGTCTTAAGGCATGGGCTAACTGGGCCCGGGCCTCGGCCGCAATGGGGGTCTAGTCTCCTTCTCGACTCAGCCTTAATAAAATTATGATTCGAATAATTTCAAAGGTCAACTGTTTCTCCCGGTTGTATTCTCCGAAGAACCGAAAATTTCGGGCGATATGTGATGACCGTGGTCCACGTATAGGCCTAGGCCTCAATCCCCATACGCCATCATTACTCATTCAATCAAAAGGGGGCAGTCGGTCGAGCCGGTTTGTACAGTTGAAAGTCATACACATTTATTTGTTATTTGACAGTGTATTCTATATACTGTCTACTTTTGAAGGTCACAGGTGGGGCCTACATTTGTGTAGGAGCCCCGGGCCTCAAGAAGTCTTAAAACACCCCTGTCTTCGAACCTATGATATGACCGCGGTTGCCTAGGATCATGGTCATGGACTCATGCCCAGTATAAGTGGTGTGGTAGTTCAGAGAGGGATGCCAAATGAGGATGCCAAATCACTTGATCAAGGCTCAAAATTATGAGATCCACAACCAATAGCCCTAGTGTTGCTTTATTGTGCGATGTTATATAATACAACACTCGCTCATACTGAGTCTTTGACAATGAATACACGGAATCTTATATATATACTTACATTTTTCTTTAATAAATTAACAAAGAATCTCATATAAACATGCAACTCCAAGTACTAAGCATGCTATTTACATAAATATAATATCTTTTCAAAAAATTACTCCTTTGCAAGACTTTTTCCTCAAAGCTAAACTGTTTTCATATTTCAAAAAAAACTATAGATTTCTTAAATCTGTCACTCTATTATATATTATTTCAATCAATACCCCCCCTTTTTAAAAAATACCATCATTTCTTCTACAAATACTTATCCAAGTGATCATCATTTAAGTATAATGTTTAAGTATTTCAAAAAAAAATGCTCACAAAATTCGTTGCACTTTTATCGATTAAATTCAACTGGTTTGCATGAGTTACATTAAAAATTGATTCAGTATCATTCATCGTATACCATTTAAACTCCTAGATGCTCAAATCTTATATAATTTCCTATACAAAACCTTTTAGTGGTCAGATGTAAGATGTTTAAAAGACCTTTCATACTTCTTGAAATACACTCATGTCCATAAATTAAGGATCGAACGAATAGAATCACGCAGAATTCAAACTCTTGATTAGAAATTTTATCTATAGAATTATCTCACATCTTCATCATATGCAAATTACATGAAGCCACCAGATGATACTGATAGTACGTCACAATGACGAGAGCGTATATAAGGAACAGTGGCAAAGAAGTAAAATTGTTCACAAGATTTCTGCAAGCCGCTCTGCCATAACCGTATAGTTATGACATAGAGAACGCATGTAAGGAATTCATTACATGATAAAATTAAAATTATAGGTCGCCTGGAATGTGGATGTACTCAGATGGAAGTATCTGAGTAACTTATAAGTGCCCAAAGTGTCATCTCTAGGCCTTGGCAACGATTCCAAGATGACACAAATATCAGGAGCAGTACAGATTTATCCATTGGGCTCTTGTGGTGGGTGCTCAGGGGCCCAGATAAGCTGGACTTGACCAGATTTTCCTTGGATTTGCTAGTGTCATGGGAGCCTGTAAATCTTCTGCGTCCATGGCCCAAAATGAGCTTATACCGGCACTGATCAGGAGACATTACTGTACATGTATCTTCCTAGTTGCAACGTGGAATGAAGACTGTATTTGGCAGTAACTACCAAAGAAACAGACGGAGCACAGCATCCAACATGTCTCGTCAGCTATTTGCAGTCATGGGTAAAACAGTGTCGCCAGTGGTTAACCTGGAGTAGAAAACATACAGTGCGTGTGCGTGTGCGTGTGTGTGTGTGTGTGTGTGTGTGTGTGTGTGTGTGTGTGTGTGTGTGTGTGTGTGTGTGTGTGTGTGTGTGTGTGGTGTGTGTGTGTGTGTGTGTGTGTGTGTGTGTGTGTGTGTGTGTGTGTGTGTGGTGTGTGTGTGTGTGTGTGTGTGTGTGTGTGTGTGTGTGTGTGTGTGTGTGTGTGTGTGTGTGTGTGTGTGTGTGTGTGTGTGTGTGTGTGTGTGTGTGTGTGTGTGATATATGTTTTCCGACGAGTCCCGGTTTAGCTTACTATCTGATTCCGTCAGACTTTCATATGGAGAACGCCAGATACCCGTAGCCACCAAGACAACATCATTGAACAGCATTTTGCCGGTGGAGCTGGATTGCTTGCTTTGGGGGAATTATACGGGGCTCCAAAACACATCAGCATATTAAAATCGGAACCATTACAGGCCAAATTTATTACAACATTCTGAAACAACATATACGTTTATTTATGGGTGCCATGAGAGAAGAATTTGTGTTTATGAATGACAACGTTTGTCCTCACCGAGAAAATATTGTAAATTAATATCTCCAATATTTCAACAGCAAGATATCACGTGTACAAAATGCCCAGCATTCTCACCTGACATGAGTCCGATAGAGCATGTGACTTGACTGATGAGTTTCAGCCTGTCAACCACATCCTACATGTGTACCTAATCTTCAGAGCATTTTTTGCTAATTGGAATAATCTTCCCCAAGATCAGCTCGATAATTTTATACTCGGCTTGCATAGGAGTACGGATTATATTTCTTCGTATTGGAGAAACGATATATTAACCATCATATCAACCATGTAATATTAAGTTTTTATAATGGAGGCATTTTTTAATAATTGCTCCAGGGAACAAAAGTTATAATTTTTATGAATGGTATCATATACACAGGTGTCCAAAAGTTAAGCATAATTGATAATTATGTGAATAAAGAAGGAACTGCAAATCAGAATGCCGGGAAATGTGATATGCGAGTGTAAAATGGTTATAAAATAAAGAAGCAAATCAAAAGAATGATAATAATTAATTTTATTATCCAAAGTAGCAGTTTGAAAGAAAACTGAGCATAGCAAGGATTCACATTTTAAAGAAAAAATGAAAAAATTAAGGGAAACATTAAATAAAATACTGGTGCTGCAGTTTAATAAGGCGTGTGGTTACCTCTGACAGCCAGGCACGCTGCACAGCGATTTACCATACTTGCTATGAGACGATGAATGAGTTGTGGGCTCAAATGGTTCCAAGCTTCTTGGAGAGCTCTCTTCAGTTCTGTAATGGAGTTTGGTGGGTGCGAAAGGGCTGCAATTTGTCTCCCGAGCATATCCCATACATGCTCGATAGGATTTAAATCAGGGGAGTTCGCAGGCAACGACATGCGCTGGATGTTTTCCTTTTCAAGGAAGTCATCAATCGGCACCGATCGGTGACATGGCGCATTATCATCCATGAATATGAAGCATCTCGACAGCATCTCGAAACAAGCGAACATAAGGCTCAAGAACTTCGTCTCTGTATCTTTGAGCAGTCACAGACCACGTGCCAAAGAAATGGAGGTCTGTGCGGCAGTCCATCATGATGCCTGCCCATACCATTACTCCCTTGATCGAAAATGATGTCTTTCTGTTATGTTTCTTGGTTCAAAACGTGTTCCACGTTCTCTCCATATCGTTACCCGCCGAGAATCACTACTCAGACTAAACCGGGACTCGTCACTGAACATCACATTGGCCCACTCTCCCCCACTCCAATGTTTCAAACTCCAGCTCAAATGAGTGCGTTTATGCGCAGACGTGACTGGAATGCAAACTGCTGGTCTTCTGGAATACAGGCCAGCATGATTGAGTCTCTTGTAAACAGTTTGTCTCGAAATTCGTATTCCTGTGGCGACTGTGAGCGCTGAACCCAGTGCTCTGGCAATACTGCCCCTCTGATGTAGCGCACTTATTACCAGATATCGGTCTTGGCGAGGGGTTGGGACTCTTGTTCAACCTGATACTGGTTGTCGGGTAACATCTCCCGTTCTTTGAAACCTCTGCCACAGTCTTGAGATTACAGACTGGTCCACATTCAGAATTCGAGACACTTAGGTTTCTGATCGTGAGAATTCCAGCATTTCAACGATTCTTCCTTTCGTAAACATGTCCAATTGGCGTCTTTGTGCCATCATTCACATTGTTTGATGGTTAACAACGTTCCTTCGTACAGCAGTTGCACTAAACTTGTCTGAACTGTCTATGCTGCGTAAATCGGTTTCTCCGCGTTCCGACATGCACCGGCGTTTCGCGCAGGACGTAGTCGACTGAAAAGTTTTGGATAAACAACATGTTTTTTCTTCACCCAATTAATATCCGCAAGAAATTTGGAATAATTTTACGAATATTTACTCCATATTTTTGCATTTTAAGATTTATGCTTAACTTTTGGACACCAGTGTATGTACCAAATTTTTGGTATTTATCTTTTGTATAATAAATGAGCTTTATGAATAAGTCCTGTTTGTTTTGTTTCTGAGCCTTTATTTGCCAAAGCTTGCATTATCCTTAATTTATTAACATTGAACCTTATTAAAAAATGTATCTATTTGATTTAGTTATTTACTTTCATTAAATAATTTACACTCATGTCCATAAAGTAAGGATAATGAAGTTCAGGCAAAGAAAGAGACAGAAGCAAAACAAATTTGACTTATTTGTAAAGTCTATTTATTAAAAAAAAAGGTAAAGAGCAAAAAGATGCTATATGTTTGACATAATTAATAAAAATTGCGATTTTTACTCCCTGGAGCAAATTTCAAAAAAAAACCTATTGACAAAAAACAGTGTAACATGGTTAGTATGATGGTTAATACGGAGTATGTCTCCCGGACGATGCAATACAGCCCTTACAACGCCTACACATGCTGAGTATCAAATTATCAATCTGATCTTGGGGATATTACACCACTCATCGAGCAATGCCCTCCGAAGTTCCGGTAGACAGGTGGGAGGGGGTTGACGGGCTGCAATTCGTTGGCCAAGCATATCACACACATGCTGTATTGGATTCAAGTCCGGTGAGTATGTTGGCCAATCTCATACGAGTGATATCCTCCAATTGAAGGCATTCGTCTACAATGTTTGCACGTTGAGAACGGACGTTGTCATCCATAAACAGAAATTCAGCACCCATGGCGCCCGAAACAAACGTATATGTTGTTCCAGAATGACATCCCGATAGATGTGGCCTGTCATCGTTACACTCTGAACATGCAGGTCAGTTCTGGAACCTAGAATAATTCCTCCCAAACGAACCATCCTGCACCACTGTAACGATGTCGTTTAATAGTGTTCTCTTAGTGGTAATGGTACCTGGTGCTCTCCATATGAAAGTCCGGCGAGAATCAAACTGCAAACTAAACCTGGACTCGTCGGAAAACATCACACAAGACCACTGTTGCGGTGTCCACAATGCATGCTCTCTACTCCAGGTTAATCGCAGGCGACAGTGAGTTGCGGTAAGGGGAACACATCTGACAGGCCTACGAGCATATAGACCAAAGTGCCCTAAGCGTCTGTACACGGTCTGCCTTGAAACTGTCGTACCGGTAGCTGAAGAGAGCTGACGAGTGAGGTCTGATGCTGTGCTCCGTCTATTTCTTTTGGCAGTAACTGCCAAATACCGGTCCTCATTCGGCGTTGTAACTCGGGGGTGACCTGTGCTGTAACATCTACTCACATTACCATCATCTTGGAATCGTTGCCAAAGCCTGGATATGACACTCTGGGCGATTCCAAGTTCCTCGGATACTTCCAGCTGGGTACGCCCACATTCCAGTCGGCCGATAATTCTACCACGTAAATAATCATCCAAATGCTTCCTTTGTGCCATAACTATGCGGTTATTGCACTGAACGGCTTTTAAAGCTCTTGTGAACAATTTTAGTTCTTTGCCACCATTCCTTATATACCCACTCTCGTCATTGTGACGTACTATCCACGCCATCTGGTGGTTTCCTGTAATTTGCATATTCTTCTTTAAGATGTGTGTGATAATTCTACAGGTGAAATTTTTATTTTTGAGTTTAGTTTCTGTATGATTCTGAATTATGCTTAATTTATGGACATAAGTGTAATTTGATTAATTTTTTTTTTTTTTTTTTTTTTTTTTTTTTTTTTTTTGCTTTAGATAAATATGCATTAAAGTTTCTAAACTTTCAAAAATCATTGAGCAACATTTTCTTCATCAAAAATAAGAATGAATATTGTTCTCCATTTATACATTTTCATAACAGTGACGTTATTCTCTACATCGAACAATGAAAAAAATTATTTATTCAAAATAATATTTCATTATTAAGAAATTAGCTGTGTTTATACAGTTAAATCGCATAATGTTTTTCTTTCCCATCCATCACTTAAGTTTCATCATACAATAAATATATTTGATATCGTCTTTCATAATCAGAAACAGAAAATTAAATAAAATGTTTAGGGTATCCTTAAACTTTAATACCGTTTTGAAATTATAAGTTTTAAAAAAATGAACATTTATGTTCTTATCTTTTCTGTATTTAATTAAATGAAGTTTCGATACTTAGACAAAACCTCTAATGCGATATTTATTTTTTAAAATACAAAAGTTTTTCTGAACAATTTGGCTATTTACACCAAGGATGCTGAGCATTTAAGCTTTCCTTAGCCACATTAGTAGAAGTTGAATTTCTAGGGGTTACACACAACTACACACATCTATTGATTTTCATCCTGTTGAGATAACCCCTCAGTACGTTACTTTTTTATGTTATAGAATATACTTTTTAATCTCAAGGTTACAACGGAATTTTTTTAACAGACTAATTATGCTTTTGCAAATTGTGTAAGTTTGTAACCTAGAATGATAATTTATTTATTGGCCACAAAATTCGATTTATTATGTTCTTTGATTTAAAAAAATTCCACATGTATCGTGATAATATACTCATATATTGTATATTGTGATGTAACATGTAGATGTTTTGCACTAATTGATGCAAATTCAAATTCTTGCTCAGAGATTACGCTCCCGATGAGGGGCAATAGCGGTCCGCAGTAAGCACTGGGGTCTTTAGTATAGATTTGAGTATTTGAAATATAGATGGACTCTCATTCTTCTGCAAACCAATCATTACCTTTATGTTTAATTTTCAAAAAAAAAATTTTTTTAATGAAGCCCTGAAACTTCCTAGGCTACTATAAAATTTAGATTAAATGCATGCTAATGAAAAGAATATAGATTTTTTAATCCCTTTTCAAGAACTAAAAAGAAAATATTTAAAAGTTAACTATTTTGCAACGAAGCAAAAACAGACCTTTTTGTAAGAGAGTAATACACACTATTGACGAGGAATTAGTTTTGTGGGCAGTCAAAGTGGAAATGAAAATCATTCTCCATCACAAAACACCGTCAGATATCATCAAAAAAAATTCCTTCTACTACTAATTCAGTGAAAAGATAAGAAGATAAAATGGCTGTGAAGTCATTAAAATACTACGCAATTAGATTAAACATTAAATTTTCTATTTCAACTCGATGAATCAACTCTACTAAATAACGAAACATTACTTGGCGTACATTTGTCTCATAAAAGAAAAAGTTGTTAAGAATTGTCATTTGCTAAAAAATTTGAAAATCAATACAAAGAGATAATCGATACTTAATACCGTGAACAAGTTTTTTCAAAAGAAATAAATTCATATTCCTAATATTTTAATAACGCATTTGAAACAATGTCAAACGTACTAGATGTACATTGTTATTCGTAGTCAGCATTTGGTTCCAAAAAAATTCTGAATGAATGCCTGTATTAGTCGCTCTGTTACGTTATTAAGGCAGTCAATTCAAATTAGACGCAATTCATTGCATGACAGATTATTTAGTCAACTTGGCAGTGAAAATTATGAAGAGATTCACTCTAAGAAGTTCGTTAGCACACAAAAGTTAATTGTCTGAATCGTTTTTTCAATCTATTTGGTTCGATACTGAACTTCCTTGAACATAGAGCCAAAGCTGCTCGAAAGCCTGATTACATCAAAAAAGACCATCGTTTGTTTGATAGTCCTATTCAAAACTTTTAATAAGGTCAATAAACAATTACGGGGTGAACTGAATTAAAACAACAAAAAAATATCATAGCTGTTTTTGCCGGACAACTTTTGTTTGAACGAAACCTAGGTAGAAGTGAATACAGCCATTTTCCCACTGTTGTAGATTAAATATTAAATGTATAGATGGCGTTACAAGTCATGTGAGAGATGTATACGCGTTTTGGCTTGTGGAGTCAGAATTATGTGATGTTATTTGTGTTGTGTACATGTCTTCCGTGTTGTCTGCAAAATAAACAAACTGCCAAAAGATGGACTGAATTATTGAATAGAGAATGAAAGATACATAGGCATCATAATAGTCTACTTGACCATGGAATATTAACTAAGGAATTACAATACTCGCACAATAATTTGACTCTGCCAAACAGGAGGGTTTGCTTACTTGGATAGCCCTCCTGACGCTTTGATGTACGACTTAAATAGGCAGGCATAATCAAACAAACCAAAACTTGTATGCTATCCATGCTGGTTCTACGGAGAGATTCAAGGATATTTTATAAACTTGAAAACAGATAATATGTACTCCGAGTTAGGTTTTAGAACATTTCGCAATTTCAGGAGCAGTAAAATCATAGAAAAGGAACTTGTAGAAAGCAAATCGTCGGAGAACAGAAGAACTTTCAGAGATTAATACCGAGAGTTTTTCTTCAAAAATCAATTCTAGCTCTTTACTCTGGATTACGAACAAGAAGACAGAAATTTTTTGTTGCATTTCTTTCACTGTATATGTATGGGTATTGGTTCAATTCAGTTACTAATTTACAAACAAAAGGAATGGACTTCACATAATTGAGCATGAACGAAATTGGAATTTGACATTCACAACTTGTTAAAATCTCACCAGTCTTGAACATCCCATCAATTATTTTCATTTTTTATTGATTTTTGTTTACTTTTAAATTTGTATATAATAAAGTATTTTTATTACATTTGATGGACAGTGTAATAAATTTCTAATTTTCAATTCCTGATAGACAAGTAGACAAATAAAACAGAAACAGATAACATACAACAATATTTTAATATTGGTTAATTTAATATTAACATTTTAATATTTTTTTCCCTTGTATAAATAAAGACGCTTAAAGATAGGAGCTTAGAGCCTTATAAAATGATTCGTGCTGCCATCTATCGATTATATTAAGTATTATTGTTCTTGCTTTAAATTAATGCCTTAATTTTATGTACAGATTTTTTTATGACATTCACATAAGCAAAAGAAAAAGAAAACATTGAAAAAAATTAATCCATTAAAGAATGACGCCAATTATATTTAAAAAAAATATTTAATTGAGAGCTTCAAATGCTATGGATCTCCTTTCAAAAAAAAAGGAGGCTTACTATTTAATGTTTGATTTTTGTATCAAATTTATTTATTTCGTAAATATTAATCCTAAGGACATGTTTTTGTTACAAAAATATTACACTTATGGAAGAGTGTTTCTTAAATGTTCGCTGTAGAATGTTAAAGTTAGTTATTTGAAGCAAGAACACAGTATAAAAAATCGATGAGAAAAGATAACTGATTCTCGAAATTTATGTCTTATAAGCATTTGTCACTAATAAGAATAGTGTTGAGGTCAAACCAGGAAGCAAACCAGGGAAGGTATTTGAAATAGAAATAGAGAATCTTATTTCATTAACTACTCCATTTCAAAAATAATTTTATAAACAATGCGTATATTTTATTTTATTTCATTTATAGTGCATTAATTCGATTTCATAAAGTTGCAATCTGATATAGTTTAGTTTTAACTGTTAGACTTAAGAAATCTTGTTAATCCACTGAAAAAAGCAAAATGAAACATTTTACAATTTCTTTCGAACATTAGTAATTTTAAATTTGATTATATTAAATTAATCCGATGAAAATTATTTTCTAACGTTGAACCTGTTTCAGATAAGATAAAAAAAATTAAGGCTTTAGCTTCAAGAAATTACAAGTCTTTTCTGAATTTATTAAATACTACAAAACAATGAAAAAGATATTTTATGAATGATGTAAATATAAATATATGATGGTGACCAAAAAGTGTCCATTTTTTTTTTCAATTATCGAAATTGAAAATCTTTTTCTTTGTATTAAAAATTACTTATTTTGAAATTTTTATCTTTGACCAAAAAGAAGTATGTCTACCTAAAAAAGTTTTTAAAGTTTTTTAAAGCATTATTATATATTACGAGGGATGATTTAAAAAAAACAGATTACAAACCGCAGCAATTGAAAACTACATATTGTGGAGAAATTTTGTTTCCACATATTGGAGACAAAACTGGCTCTACTTATCATATATACAGCTGGTTTGCGGGTAGGTAGTGAAAATTCCCAGACGGTTAGGACGATTGAAATGGCCAGAGCTTAGAAAATTGGTCTCATTTGGAAGTGCGAGCCCTTGTTTGATTTTTATGGGCAAAGAAGTCATATCGTGGAAGTTTATGGTGAAGGACCAATCAGCAGACAACGGGTAGCGAAATGGTGTCACTCTCTTCAATAAGGCAGAGCGATATTCCAAGACAGTGCTGTAAAAACATCCACCAAGACCTGGCTCAATGAACAGGGACCTGATTTCTACCAAGATGGGTTAAGCAAGTAGGTTCTGTGTTCTGATAAATGCCTAAATAGACTTGGTGATTATATCGAAATGTGATAGGCACGTATACCTCTTAATTCCTTTTTGTATTTTCTGTCTATTGTTAATAAATATTTCTTTATTCAACTTGTAACCTTTTTTTCTGATCAACCCTCGTAATTTTTATAACCAGTGACTTAGGCAAACTACTTTCTTGGAAAGGGTTACATTTTTTTTAAAAAAAATATAGATGAAAATACCGAGGAGTAATTTTTATTTTAAAAATTACAAATTTGTTGGCCTATGGAAGGGGTTTCAGCCCCCAAACCAAATATTATGCCCACCACGGACAATAACGTAATTTTTTCAATTGAAAAAGAAAACAAATTTATAACGAATAATACAACGAATTACATTCATAATGTTTCATTGTCAAAAATACGAATTTTCATTATTTTTTTTGAAACTGCTATGTAATCTATTTTACTTTTTAGTAGTATTTTTTACATTCAGTAGTATCTCTTGATTTTTACTTGCATGATAAGAGTATTCAATTTTAAAACAAATTTAAACTATAAACTGTTAACAAAATTAAGCTGATGGCATTTCATAAATTTCTTTGTCTCTCTCTAGCCTATAATACAACATCACAGGTACCACTAAAACAAATTGTTCGCAAAATACATTTAAAAACTATGTATCGGTTTTGATTCTAATAATTTCACATGACCGCCAAATGAAAACCTAACTATTTTTTCCTCTTAAAAAAGTGCAATTTGATAAATGTCAGATTCCTAATTTAAAATTGAGATGAACTGAAAGGGATGAATTTTTTTAAGAGGTTCAAATTCCCTTTCCTTGAATCTTTCTTATCGTATCTCCACTTTATTTTAAATGTAACAAAAACATCACTCACATAAAATACTTGTATTGTGTACCTATATCTTATTTTAATAAGGGATTCATGCTTCCTATTAGCCAAAAATTATTAGCTAAAAATATGTATCATAATTACTTAGAGATGCATAAAAAAACTCAGAACAAAAGAACTTCTCAAAATTCTTAAAAAAAGGGTTAACATGCACGCTTATTTAAACTACATGCAAAAGTCTTGAAAACTCTAAATGAGCAAGAAGTGATACTAGCATAATTCATTCTTTCCTCAATCATTATGCCATTAGCTTCTTCGATCGATATTTTACTGATTACTTTTCCTGGATCTTATTTTTCATCATTTCATCTGGATCATTACTTTCGTTAAGTCCTTGAAGGATTATATCTTTCTCTTTATCTCATGTAGTTTATTTCGTTATTAAATTATTTATGTGCTTCAATTGCGACTGTCAGTTCAATTACTGCTGCATTCATAATCTCTCTGGACTATCTAAATTAAAATAACAAACCAATACAATTTTTAGATTGCATTTTAAAAAGTTAAACTAAGGTATCCGACTACCCTAAAATTGTGAATGTTTCCAAAAATTGTCAAATTTTGTCATAATTTTATTTTATAGGCCACCGTATTAGTTTTATAAAAATACCAAGTTTATTATTTTCCGTTTACTAGAACAAAAACTACAAGTGTTTTAGTAAAAGCGGATGCCATTACTTTAAGCAAGATGTACTTTAAAACGCGTTTTACTCGAAATGTGTGTTTTTGAAAATGCTCAAACGGGAACAGCGATTGCCAAAAATGTTTTGAAAATAATTAACTGAAATTTTTGCGCGTATGTTCTGTAAAATAGTAAAAGTGTTTTAACCTTCAGATTTATTTATCAATCACTGTTTTATTACAAAATTTACAACCCCTTGTGTGAATATAACTACTGGTTTTTTTTTCAGGCAATTTCATGTAATAACAAAGATAAAGAGCTCTAGTTTTTGTAAAAATTAAAATATCTCTTATCCTGAAGGTCATTTCAAAACTGAATAACACAGCAACACATCAGAATTGAAAAATTGAGAATCTGTCCATGAACTTTTGGTACAGAATAGGCCGCATTTATGTTATTTTTTGTCAATTTTTACCCATTTTTTCCTATTTTAGAAAAATAATTTCTTTTTCTATTCTTAATTTTAGCATGTTTTTCTTAAAATGTACAAAACAAATCTAAAAACAACAAAGAAATCCCCGTATCTCCATTTATTTTAGAAAAAAAGTTGTCGCAAGTAGCCGGATACCTTAATACGTAATTTGCCAAGATTAAAATTCATTACTCAAGCATTATCAAATTTCTTTATCACTTGCAATGAGAAATTCAAAAGAATATGCTATACATTAGACCAGTGGTGAAAAAAATATGACCCACGGGCCAGATATAGCCCATCTAGGGGTTGATTCAATCCACTACAAATTTTAAAGCAATAGTACAGAATTTTTCAATTTCAATCTTTTAAAAAATTCATTTCGAAGAATACTTCGTATTTTGCATAGTCAAAAATTTCTGTAGAATTTTTTTTCTGTATGAAAAGTACATACAAAACAGTCGAACCCCGATTTCCTGAATTTCGTTATGTAAAGATTTTTTTTCTCTTTTCTCGATTAAAATGAAGGTTAAGAAAAACCAATTTAACGAATAACAAACCCCGAATTAACGAATTTATTTCAGTAGCTGAATTTTTTTTATTAGTTTGTATTTTTAAAAAAATTGGATTTTTTTTTAATATTATATCCCTTTTTTGTGAGGAACAAAAAGAAGGCATTTCTGGAAAGCAGCATATTTTAAATAGAAAGGCTGCAGACCATTACTAGATTTTACAGGTCTGAGGAGTCATGAATGAAACTTCTCGTGTGAGTTTTAATAGGAAAGGAAATTCCTTACTTATCTCATCTAACTCAATGCAGGTGATGCGTTAAGATTTTAACGATTATGTTACATTTCATGACAGACTGCCTATCTATGCAACTGAAGTTGAGGAAATGGTTGAATTGTTGGTGGAGCCAATGACTAGCGACTCTAATGCAGAAATTGATAATGAAACTCCTAAGAAAACTCTTGCATTTTTTAATGTTTTATATTGTTTGGAAACTTTGAAAATATAGCTTATGCAGTTAGATAGATGTAAATGATACAGTATTTTCGTCTCTGCATAAAGTAGAAAAAGAAATCTTTCGAGTCAGGAATAAAAAGATTGTCAACCATCTATTAGTCAGTATTTTAAAATTTCCAATTAATTGGTACGTAATAATTCACTAATAGTACTTTTATCTGTTGAATAAAATGTGTGTAATTTCTTATTGCGGATATTTTTTGGGTAGTTGCTTATCACAGAATTTCCAAAGGATAAGTGCAAAAAGTTTGTATTTTGTTTGGACACCGATGTAATGAATAACCCCAAACTAACGAATAACATTTTCGGTCCAGATGAATTCGTTAAATCGTGATCCGGCTACATATCAGCTTGAGAATATGTTTAAAAAACAATCTAAAACTTTTTTGGGTACAAAAAATAAAATGCGTCTCAATCAATATGTATAAAATTACAAAAATATACTTACTTGTTTTGCATTTCAATTTTTAAAAATTTAAAACTACTGTTTTGTAAATCCCTCTCTTTTGTCCTGCTCCTTAAAAAAATACTTATCATTATATTAAACAAACGCAAATGGTTGAGACAATATTTCAAAAAGAACATTTTTTAAGGTTTCAGCATACGAAAAATAGCTGTATCATACAAAGCATATATTATCTCCGTTGTCAATATTTTAGAATTGATAATATCCTTTTGTCTCCAAGATTCAAATTACGAGTCTTTTTGTTTTCTTTGCCAGATTTACTAAAAATCTGATTTCTGGCTTACCCAGAATTTTTTTACAGATTATAAATAATATTAATAAATATAAAAACATTACGGTCAAGTTTACTTTTCACAGTTTCTTGATAAAAAAAACACTTCGTTGATTTTTTCTGAATCCCAGTAGAGTAGTGACTCGGAGAGTCATAAATTTCCTTAAAAAAGTATAAAAAGAGTGAAGTAAGGGAAACAACTCTAAAAGTAGAAGGAAATGCAGCGTTGAGTAAATAAGATATAAGTTAATGTAACTATCGAGAAGTAAATGTGAGACAAAATGTTCGCTAAATTACTAAAAAATGTACGCTCCTTCCCTTCATGAAACTTTAAGCATTACAATAGTCTTATATAATTGAAAAATTAAACGAACAGTAAAAAGAAAAGTTCTTAATATTCATTACAATTTCAAGAACCTTTTTCATCAAATTTTCTCGAAATTACTCTTCAACTATAAATACATATTTCAAAAAAGTAAAGTAAAGACAAAAAATCAAAACAAAACTAAATTATCTGATAGTGACAATTATTTCAACGATTCTTACATTACTTGCCTGAAGATATAACAAAATAGCAATCTAATAGTATAATCAAGAATTAATTCCCCATCAGCGCGCGAACAGAATGCAAGAATTTTTAAAACACTTATTAAGGATTAACCTCTTCGGACCCAAAATACATATACGTGTACCTGCGGTTTTAACTTTGTATCCTATAAACGGATGAAAGAAATCAATTGAGACGGAAGGTTATATTTTGTACACGTTCATGCTCTCTTTTCAGTTTTACTATTATATAGATGGTAATTTCTCTCTTTTTTTCGGGGGGGGGGGGGGATTTTCAACACACAATGTAGCAATAGATTACTCGACAAGGCGCCGAAAACCTAAGCTATTTTTTATATATATAATTAAAATTTTTGAACATAATTTTTTTATTTGATGTAGATGATTTCCAAGAATTGATAGATCACTTAATAACATACTTTTAATATTGGTAGTATTATAATTAGAATTAACTTTTGAGGAACACATTTATGAACCTTCAGTTGTTATTCGGTTCCGGATGCAAATGAAATTCAAGCTGAAACTTTGCATATAATGTTATTTTTTATGACGATGACGTATTTATTTTGTTGATTTATAGTTATACACTTAATTTAAAGTAATAATACATACATCAAGATGTTTATATTTGAGTCAACAGTTTAAGATAAATTTAAAAATTCATAAAATTTTACAGAGTAATTTGCTTTTATCTTGTCATATTTTGTGCCAATTCAAGATTGATTTGGTTTATTTATAAATAGCCATAAATTAAATTTTTTTCCAATGGAAGTTTTAATTTATACACATATATTTTAAGAAACTTATTATAAGTATTGTTTTATTCTTATACAGAACATTTAACTTGGAAAGAAATATAGGAAATTAGGAATCGAAAGGATTGTACTTCCGATTATTCAAGCTTTATCTAAGCTTTAATTTTTTTTCAGACTTTTTTTGTAGGGTAGATCATAGTTAAATGAATCAAAGAATCAAGAGGGGGAGAATAATTCGCTGCCGTTTGGGAAGAAAAGCTCAAATAAAGGAAATTTCGAGTACCGGACTCTATATTTTTTTTGACATTTGCAATTAAAAACGTCCAACTGACATTGCTAATATTTCTGTTGAACTGCAGTCTATCATTACAATCCTCATTAAGTTTTCCAGTTTTTTGCCAACAGTTCAACGCCTAGTTTGACAGAATCAATATCCCTTGTGAAATAACTGTGTAAAAGGACTAATATTGGTGTTCTGGTATCAGTCCAAAAATAAAACAGTGAAATATGGCTGACAATCTGAAGCACATTATGATTCAAGTAATACAGGCAATGAATTCTTGAAACAACATTTTAATGTCTTAAATTAAAGAGCATAAGGAGCTCAACATATGGAACAATCTAAATATAGTGACGCTTTAAAGAAGTTTTAACCCTTGACTTCATTGACCGAAAAATAACTGGGGAATCTTTCAGCTAAATGTGTCTATTCTTCAATTTAGATTTATAATAAAGGAAAGTTATAATAATGTAATAATATAGCAAGAGTTAAAAGGCAATGACCCTCTCAAACTAATGGTTGGCTTATCAACTAAATCACTTATTAGACGAACTTGATCATATATACTTCAGCTTTTATATGAGTAAATGTTATTTTTAAATCAATTTCTGTTAGTTTTTAATGCATTCTTCTTTCTTTTGAAACATTTGACATACTAAATTTTACATTACTTAATGTATTTTTAAGTATGTAAAATTCAAACATCAATTTTTCATCGTCGTCTCACAGCTACTATAAAGATCTAAAAGCCCACTGTAGATACTTAATTTAAATTAAAAACCAGATAGTAAATACTATAATAAGAGAAAAAAAGCTGGAATTTTAGAAATAAAATTTAAAAATAGAGTAAAAAAAATTACCAATAGAGACAGAGATGAATATTTTCTTCCTTTTTCCATTAATTTTCATTCCAAATTCCCGTAGACCAGAGATGGCGAACCAGTGGCACACGTGCCATTCATGGCACGCAACACAATATTTGGGGTACGCTACCGATCAAAACGCTTTGCATTTTAATTCAAAATAACAAAGTTCAATATGAAGTATTACGAACAAACGCGAGTGATCGGAGGCAGTTTTCAGCGATTTTCTCAGTTCTAAGAATTATCGGAAACACTCGTTTTTTACGTACCCTGATGTGACTCCATCTAATAAATTGAACTTGTCCATATTCGATTGGTTGGAAATTGAAAAATTTGAAATGGAACTGATTGATTTCCAGTCTAGTTCAATATAAATTCAAAAATTTAGTTGAAAAATGGAGAAAGATGAAATTGATTGAAACAGAAATATTAACAAGCCATATAAGTAAAATTACTAGTCATGAAATTTTGGAAACATGGAATTCGTTTCCAGACACATTTAACAGTTTGAAAAAGCTGGGCCATGCTACTTTTACAATATTTTAATCTACCTATACCTGTGAGTCATTATTTTCAGAGATGAATAACATTAAAGATTTGCTTAGAAACCGTTTGGCAGATTATTCCAATTCAGCACGCATTCTGCTAAAAGTAACATCTTACAATCCTAATATAAGTTATTTTTCATCTAATCTGCAACAGCACACACACTAATGTTACTTCAATTTCAATTACACGCATAACTAAAACATTTATTACTATAAAGTACAAAATGTAGTTTTTCGTAGTAAATAAAGAGTTTGGAGTTGTTAGTAATATTAAGTTTTATTATTTTCCCAATACATAAGTTAAAATTATTTGATGGCACGTCTATACCTCATTAAATATTTTTTTGAAAAAATGGCACGTTGATCCAAAAAGGTTCGCCACCCCTGCCGTAGACTAACAAGTTTTGAACAAATGTTTAAGAATTATCATGACTTTTTTTTTTGTTTGATGCATTACTGTTCCTGTAATGGATTTCGGAGTTTTATCACGACACATCAAATCAAGACGATTTGCTTTTCATGTATTTATTTTCTTGTTAAACACACGAGAACAATAATTCACACAATTACATATTTCGTCACGTCACCACCAACAAATATGGCGCCGAATACCAAAGAATTCGACTACTAGGTCTCCACCTGGTGGAGGTTTACAAAAACACTATAAAAGAGCTCCGCCTTGCGGAATAAAATTGCAATATAGTGTCGCTTCCTCGTATTTGAGATAGAAATTGTAAGAAAATCAACATTATGGAAATTAAAAAGTAATAACTGACCTAAAAATACATACAATACAGAATTCCTGCATAATTTCAAACAATATTAAGGGAATTGGATTGCATTCAAATTAGCATTTTTTCTACAAGTTTATAATTAAGTATGTTGTGTAGATAAAAAATACAGCTTGACGTGATATTGGTAATTTCATTTGAATCAAAAAATATTTTAAATATAATTTTAAAAAAAAAATTTAAAAAAGGAAACACTTTCAGTTTTATTTTTGTAATACAGGGTAATGAATTATAATTATAAATAACCTTTTGTTAAAACAATTGTCAGATTGCAAGTGAGACTCAAGCATACATCATGTTTTAAATGAAATTTAATGTTGTAAAATATTGATGAGTATACATTCGTACATTGCTTATGATATAAACATTGTTGAGAAACGAATACAGTCATATAAATATAATGAATAATAGCATATTTAATTGATGTAAAGAGAAAGTATAGATAAAACTTTTTATAAACAAATTTAAAGCAATTTTCACATTCAAAATGATTTTATTTGGAATAAATACAATGTTTTATAAGCGCAATAATGAAATTCAAAAAATACTTTTCGCTTGTTATTGCATGTTAGTTCAAGTAAATTGAATATTTAAATTTTGGACCAATGCTTACCAATACACAATTAATACAAATAGTTTAACTGTGTATTTCATTGCATTAGAACTATATTTGAAAGTACTAAAAGTAATACTTCCAGTGTATAAGAAAAGCTAAGTACTCTTCAGAGTAAAAAATTTCTTTCGTAATGTATTTTTATAAATTATTCAAGACAGTTTACCACTATGTTACTGCAATACAATTAAAGATCAAGGAATATTCATTAAATATTTGATAAAATTACGATGATTGAGTAAAATTGAAGTGTCCTGAAGGTGAAAATTGCATAAAGTCGTACATATCTCGTTATGGATGCATAACAAACTTTGTATTTTTTTTATGAGTCTAGTAATTTGGTTCATGCAATTCATGTTTTATTAAACATAAAACCATATAACAAATAACTATAAGATTCTTCATATTTATGTTTGTCGTGTTACTGTGACATATTTTGCTTAAGCATATGAATTTTAAACATCTATACAAAAATCTTTGATTTAAATTATTTTAAAGAACTTAAAATAGGAATTCAAAATAATTCGAGTTCAAAATCTTTTTGCGTAACATACCAGTGACCCTCCCCCCAAACATCATCAAACTTAGAAGTAATTTTGTATGACATATCGACTAACAGTTGACTTATAAATGATGATGTATAACACAACTATTCAATATGCAAATGATGAGTAACTATTATTCAAAATGTACAGAGAAAGTATATACTTCTTTTTACCATAGTTACCATTGCTATACGAAAAGATACTTGCACAATGAAAACTAAGCAAAGAAATAAACTAGTATCGGGAAGAAATTGTTTATTTGCTACAAAAATTCCAAAGTTTATTGAACTAAACTTCGGTATAATACAGACTCTCATGCTGATAAACTTTTATGTGGAACTTTAATACGAACACAATGCTTGTAATTTTGCTCATAATAAAATTTCACACGAATCTCTCTCAGAACTCGTAAGAGCTCATCTGGCGCGAAATATAGATCTCAAAATTTTCTATAAATTTTATCTGTAAACAATTAACAATATATTTTTTCATAGAGTTACAACATATTGCACTAGACAACAGCCCAAAATGGAGCTTTGGAGCTTTCGTGATGCGTAATGAAGAACACATAACAGTTCAATATTTTCTGTTTCTAGCGTTGATTTCTAACGTCGGCAATACTGTTATTCCATTTTAACGACGTCGATAAAGTTCAGTTTGCAATCTATGATACGAGACAAGATGAGAAATGCTCTGGATTTCATCCATGACACTAAAAAGGAAGGAAATAATAAGTGTCATATACCTTCTATGTGAAAAATACACAAGTAAAAATAAGCTATGGACGAAAACATATATTAAAACATGAAATTGTGTTAAGTCAAATCTTCAGTAGCTCTAAGAGAGCCGTTGACAAAGGAGACATTTCTGGCACAATGAAAAAAAAACTTATTTTCTGTATGTAGTTTGTTTGTTTTTCACTTCGTAGTTATCTGCATTTCTAGATGTTTGTATGTCTCGTATTAGTTTGAGACATATTATGAAAACTTAATTGCGTTATTCTAGTACAAGTAAAGAATCATTAGTTAGAGCCCTCATTTGTTGCAATGAGGGAAAACTATCACGCGTCTTATATGCGCATGGATTTCCACATTGAAGCCCACAGACTTTCGTTTCACGTCTTTCCGTTGATCTGAGAAAGGACTTTTGCTCTGTAATTTACTACATATATATATATGTATGTATATGCATATATATAGTATCCGTTCTCCAGTACTCAGTATTTCGTATTAGGATAGTCATTAGTCTAAGGAATCATTCGGAGGGATGAAGTGTTGAAAAGGCACCGATAAATAAAAACTTAGATTATAGGTCCACACACATCAACCAACAGATCTTCAATCTTGCACAATATTTTCCTTATTATCTTGAGAAAAGGTTGATTCTTTGAAGAGAAGACTTTTAGGACCAAATGCCAATGGTTTCACTATGTAGAGTAGAGGGTAGAAGAGATAGACGTAGTACTGAGTAGATGACTTGGCTAGAGAAGAGTCTTGAAATCCTTCGTAACTGCTTCCCATCCACTTACAGAGATCGTCCCTTGTACATCCCTTGAACTGCCTGAAACATTTGGAATTAGTTTGTGAACAATTTGATTTGGTCATGTGAAAAGTTAATACAAGATTTTAAAGTTGGGATAAAGAAATTAAAAGCATGTATTTTTAGAACTACTTTCCCTCGATATGAAATTATTCCTTTTTATTTCATTTCAGCTTATGGTTAGTTCAAAGCTTCTGCTTTGAGGTATTTATTTTGTATGTGCTATTTTTAATTTTTCTACTTGATAATATGAAAGAAAAACATGGCCATATTTAGTGCATTTTATAAAAGATTTTAAGAGATAAATAGTAAAATATGTGAAGCAATATCACATGGATTGAACTGACAGAAAACATCTTAAGATTTTTAAAAGCTTTATTATAAGATTGTGTGAAAGTATTAAATTTGCAGTACATTTTATTGCTAATAATATCTCATAGGCAAATGGATAAACAGAAAAAACAAAATAAAATTGTCAACAAGATGTTTATCTAAACAAAAATACGTACATAAGTACGTATTTACATAATGAAACCAATTTCGCAAGTAAAAATAAGAGGCATAATTATATGTAATAACATTGAAAATTTATGTACAGAAAGTGAAATTCTAAAGGGTTTTAAGTAAATTGAACAGAAAGTTTCATTTCAAAAGCATTTACAAAGAGCTTTCATATAGGGATACAGAGAGCTTCCTCATAGGAATATAAGAGACATTTTTTCCTTCAGAAATTAAATATCATATTGTACAAGGGTTGCTCATATGAAAAGTGAACTAGCACAATAAAAAGAATGATTTTATAGGAAATCAAAACGAATCACTTTGACGGTTGTAACACAGGTCCCATCTTTTCGGCAGCAAGTCTATGTTTTCACTCTAGAATGAACGTAGTTGATTCTTGAGGAAGTTCTGCCCAGCTTCCTTCAATTCATCGTCGAAATAGAAACGCAATACTGTCTTAAGTGGCCTAAAGGCCTAGAAGTTACAGAATGATAAATCCGGACTGTATGGTGGGTATTCTAACATTTCCCAACGGATATTTTTAAGTTGGTTTTACTGTATAGATGTGAGCGGACACTGTCATGGAGATCCGATATCGTATTCTCGAAACCTTCTACACCAACTGTTCCAAGATGCTCGACCTAAGCAGTGTTCGTCATACTAGACTGCCACTAGATAGATATTTCACCGATAGATGTCGGCATTAAACTTACCTCCTGCAATCAGAAACAGTACTACCGCACGATGTTCCAATCTGGACGCATCCATATATAGAACGGCTTTTCTTTCGATTAAGATTTCCTCTACCACGAATAGGTTTCACTCTTAAACATTGTGCGCGATGTACACTTTCTACCGTCCTTCGTGTCCTTATTTGGTGTCTCTGCTACAGCTTCACTCATTCTGACGCAATCGCATATGTCCACTTTTCATTTGGGCATCCCTTATAGTTTTCATTTTCTTTTTAATTTACGAAAGCACATAACTTGAATAAGATAAATCATTGATCTTTAAAACAAAAATCTTACCTAGGCTCTAAAATCGTTCCCAAGGAGTATGAATGTGTGCAAGGATTTATTCCTTATCGTCATAGGGCTTCCTCCACATGATTAGGTGTCCCTTCAACAGGACCGCCAGGCATGTTTCGTAGACGACAATGGTGTCGATGCTGGAATTCACCTGTGCAAAGCATTGTAATTTATCATTACGTTCAACTAATAAATATTTAAAGTGTTATTAACTTTATTGCAAGAGAAATATAAATACATTGTCGGGAAAAAATCCCAACACCAAGAAAAAATTATGGTAGAGTAATGAAATTTGGACAATACAATTGTCCAGTTAACATTTTTAATTTATTTAATTTTCATGATCACAGGTTAATTTAAGATCAAGAAAATGCATTTCAAATGTCAAATGCTGTTACATTAATTGCCGGTGTAGCCTCCAGAATTTTGAATTCAAGTCTACAAGCGTGCAAGTATTGCGTCATACAGGCCTCGAATGTCACTTTATGGTATGGAGTTAAATGCTTGTTGTACCTGTTGTGTCAAAACTGGGACGGCCAGTGCTGGCTGTGGAGGATGCTGGAGTTGTCATCCAATGATATCCCATACGTGCTCAATTGGAGACAGATCTGGTGATTTCGCAGGCCAAGGTAACATGTCAACATTCTGTAGAGCATACTGCGTTACAACAGCGGAATAAGGGTGACAGTTATCCTGTTGGAAAACTCTCCCTTGAATACTGTCGATGAGTGGCAGTACTATACATTTAATTACCAAACTGACGTATAAATTTGCAGTCAGTGTGTCTGGGATAATAATGAGAGTGCTCCTGCTATATTATATCACTCGAAATTGCTTCCCAGACAATGACTCTAGTTGTAGGTCCAGTGTGTCTAGGCCACAGACAGTTTGGGTGCAAGCGTTCCCCTGGCCTCCTTCTGACCGACACACGTCCAGCACTGGCACCAGGGCAGAACCTGCTTTCCTTAGAAAGCACAACAGATCTCCACTCCGTCCTCCAATGAACTCTGATTTGACACCACTGGCGTCGCAAAAGACAATGGCTTGGAGTCAGTTGAATACACGCTACAGGGCGCCTGACTTGGAGCTGTCCTTGAAATAACCGATTTCCAACAGTTCGTTTTGTCACTGTGGTGTCCACTGCAACTTAAATTTCTGCCGCAGCAGCAGTGAGATGCGCCACAGCCAAATGCCGAATACTGCGGTTTTCCCTCTCAAAAGTGCCCCGTGGCCGCCCGTAACCCGGTCCTCTGGAGGCAGTACCATTCCTTGACCACTGTTCCCAGCAATCATCCACAAACATTTCTGCAATATCGCTGAAAGAAAATCCACCTCCTCGTTGCCCTATTACACGACTTCGTTCAAACTCGGTGAGCTGTTGATAATGGCTTCTTAGTCTTCTTATAAAGGTATTCTTGGCTAACATCAACTCAATACGTCCAATTTCACAGACTTTACAGCACGCATTTTAAGCAAACATGATCTCTAAGTTCTGAGTTGCTGTACTAGCGCCACACTTAAGAGCGAAATTTGAATTGATGTCATCTTTCAGATATATAAAAACGCATACCACACCAAATTTTGTTTATCTAACATAAGTCTTTCTTGGTGTTGGGATTTTTTTCCGTCTGAGTATTTCTTGACAAATACGTTTATTTATTTCTTTTTATCTGAATAATAAATATATTAATTATTCAGATTATACTTGGAATTATACTGTCTGTAAAAAAACATTCATAGAAAATATATTTAGTTGCGTATCTCTATCAAAGTTAATCTAACATATAATATTTAAATACATTGGCATGGAAAGTTCTTCATTGAAAAAAATGATATAAGACAATTGGAAATAAAAATTTCTTTCCTAAACTTACACTAAATTTCTTAAAAATTAAGAACTTATCCTTTTATCACTAAAAAAGTTTATTTCATTATCATCACATTTTTTACAGGAAAATTGTTAATCTTTGTCTTGGAAATATTAAATAAATAGTGCAGTTTGCTTTTCGTGAAAAAAGAATTAATCAGCTGAATTCTGATTTGCATTTTGCTTTCATTTTGCTGAGTGTTACATTTATCATACATATAAGCGTATTTATCACATATAAAGCGTATATTTTATTGTAATGTCATTGACCCTGAAATCTTTCTGTCTGTCTGAAATTTTTATATCTTTGTATGAGCTTAGTCATTTAGCTTTTAAAACTAACAGCAAATGCAAATTACGACATCATCCAAATCAAATATTTTAAAAGTTCCTAGACAAAAAAAATAAGAAAAATAGGCCGCTTTGAAAGAGAAAGAGCTAATTTCCTTCACCCTGTACAAATAAATTGAAATCCCACATCACTTTTAGAATATAATAATTATCAAGCCAATTTTTTTTTTAACTTTTTGATACGTGCCTATTATTTTCCTTTTAATATTGGCCTTTTTTCTTGAGATTCTTTTATAGTTTCGACAGAGCCTTAGTTACAGATTTGTTAACTGTTTGGTAAACGAACTATGATTATCTTAAGCCAGAAAGTCAGTTATTTTAATTTCGAAAATTCCGCAAATATCAGTAACCCCTTGATGATACATGGGTCACAACTCTATTGCAAAGTTTATAAATATCAATGTCTGGCTAAAAGTAACTAGCTTTAAATGTCCATATATATATATATATATATACAGATGGACCTT
The DNA here is from genome assembly GCA_019973975.1 of Trichonephila clavata. NCBI lineage: Eukaryota > Metazoa > Arthropoda > Arachnida > Araneae > Nephilidae > Trichonephila > Trichonephila clavata. The sequence continues at coordinate 106,575 of BMAO01005441.1, forward strand.
CTAAAAACAGTTTGCCTGATTCATGTTTACATTATTAGAAAAACAATTATTAATAATGATTTTTATATTTTTAAATATATAGTTGATCTAGTTGTTTTAATTTAAAACAGGGTGTTTATTATAATATCAAATGTAGTCCTAAATATTTGAACCTTATTAAAACTAACAATAGTATGCTGAAAACAGATCATCTTGATGCATCTCATTTTTGATCTATGCTATCTTGTTTTCTGCTCTTTTGCTTTACTTTTTTTGAGTTATGGCAGTTTAGTATATGATTATTGATTATATATATATATATCTTATATCTGTATATATATATATTTATATCTTAATACAGGCATCTTATATCTGTATTAAGATATATATCTGTATATGTATATATCTTAAGCTAAAACTCCATTCAACATGAAAGACAAAATTTGATTTGATGGGGAATTGTCTAAAGAATAAAATATAATAAATTAAAAGCTGAGCTAATATTAGTTATTTGTTCTGTTTTATTTAAGTATTTGTTTCAGTGTGTGTTTTAAGAAACTAGCACAAATTTAAACATCAATATTTAAATATATTAAGAGAAAAAGTTTTTTAAATTCATTCTAGTGTATAACTAAATTGAATATTTTTAGCATAGTGTATTTAGTTTGTTAATAAATGTACTTTATTTAAATTCTGATGATTTTCAAGAGTTATCTAATATCTGTAAACTTTTAATAAAAGTAAAAAAGTCTTAAGCCAAACACTCCGATTACAGAAAATTAGTAATTTAACATGTATTTTTTTTTCTGTAAAGGTTTTAAAGTGAGTTTATAAGATTTTATTTCTTATATTTTTAATTGAACTTAAATTTCATGTTAATAAGAATTGAAATAACTTACACTGATCTGCAGGTTTGTTCTCTTCGAAGAGCAAATCTGCTGGCTGTAAAGAATTCCGTAGAACATCCATTCCATTGATGTTTATAGTGTCCTCGTCTCTCCTGAAAAGAGCCGAGATTTCTTCGAAGGTCTTGTTCTTTGTCTCGGGGATTTTTTTGTAAGTAAATGTCCAAAACCCAGCTAAGAACATAGTAAAAACCAAAAAGGTATAGTTCTCAAAAAACCTCTGTAAGAAGAAGAGAAAAAGATCTTTACAATTTTGTTAAAATAAAGCAAATGTAAATAGTACTTTTTAGTGTGTCAAAAAATGACTTGATGACTGACGCATTCAGCACACGAAAATACTTTTATTTGATTTGACAAGCGTAAGTAAAACAAAATGGAAAATACATTGTATTATTTTGATTGTTAAAGTACTGATTTAGAATAGAAGTAGTCTGACCTCTATTTAATGAAGTCACTAAATCCCAAAAGAAAGTTAGTTATACAGAAATTTCATTAAATAGGTATCCATTTTTAATATACTTTAGAAGCCACATAAAACAAATTTTAAGCTTATAAACTATGCATAATGTTTAAAAAAGTAATTATTCATGCTTTTTTAAAAAATTAATATTTATTCACTTTTTATATATCTTACTCATCAAGACAAATCTTCAAGAAAAACAAGAAGAAGAAAAAAGCATTGTACAGGAATACACTGTATTTTCAACTTTAAATATAATAAAATTTTATATTGAAATTAATGAATTTTTTTACCGAAATTTTCTTATTTTAAGCCTACAAGTAATTTTAAACATACAATATTTTGTAACCCATAATTTTAAGCAATCAGTACCACATGCGTCCTTAAAAATTTAATAACTGATCAAATGTTTTATTTTAGTTTTTTTTTTTTTTTTTTTTTTTTTTTTTTTTTGAAAAATTATGGCAATGTCACTGCTCTAGGTAAATTAAGCACCTGGTGAAACCAGTTCAAGATTATTGATCGCCATAAAGTGTTCTAAAAGAGAGAATAATTTGAAAAATGTTCTGAAATGTGTAAAGAATTTACATTCCTTATTCCCTGCGACTCGGCTAGATGTATCGGAGGAACTAAATGATCAGACGACATGATGAACTCAAATTATTTATTTATATCTATATTCAACACAGACACAAATAACACTCTAATTAAGATAAATTTGGTCAATTAGAGGACGAAGGTGAGACAAGATTGCGTGGGCATAATATATACTGTTACGAATTTTGTATACAATAATGTAAATAATTTGTATTTGGATGTGCAATGCATTTATATTACTCTATGCTATATTTATTTCATGTTAAAGTTGTAATATTGACAAGCAACGCCGTCCCTTACGTTATAATGGCGATTCAATGGGAACTTGGCGAAATACTGGCGATAGAGCCAAGTTGGCATCATTTTTGGCGACCAAGTGGGTGACCAAATTGGCGACTGTGGCGACCAACTAGGCGACATTGGCGATTTCGGGACCCTCTGGATTCTTCAAGAAATTAGTAGATAAATCCACTAATTTCACGATCTATGTCGCGAGCGAATCTTTCCGGAACTTTCGGCCTCGGCTATAAATAGGGTGATACTCGCCGCAAGAGTCAGTCTGGTTTCAGCCAGCGAGTAGCGAGTCTGGTTTCAGCCAGCGAGTAGTGAGCACTGTTTTGATTAGCGATTAGTAGACTTGCTTGAATTTGATAAGCTCGGCTGTGCTTGTGAATAGTCATTTACATACCTGTATTTTAGACACTGCTTATTGTGTCTGAGTGCTGTTGAAGGTGTGAAATCCTTCTGTTAATTATTCGGCGAATTTTGCTGTTGAATCCTGTATATTCAAGGATTGATTTACGCCAATAAATACTCATCGCTCTTAAGGAATTGTCTAGTTATTTACGACTGATTTTGCATAAAATCCTCGAACCCCGATCTACGTAACAATACGATGATGCAAATCTATCCTTACGATAACTTACACAAAACTTGTTTTATTTTAGAAGCATCCTTATAATTTAACTCCCTAACTTCTACTTGAAATAAGATCACAGTACCTGAACTCTTGCAATCCTTTATTCCTTTAGACGTGGCCTTTAACACTTCTCCAATAGTGGAACTAAGCACTTTCCGAATTTCCAACTTCTCACGTCGTACACTGTTTACGTATACGTACTACTGCCGGATTGCTAGCTTCTCATCTGTTCACTTCACATCCAAACTATCCTCACTTCACTAACCTTCAATTCTCACTTCACTAACTCTCAAAACTCGTGAATACAGAATATATATCTTAAACTTAATTTGCATAATCACACTTTCTTTCCTCGGAGAAAGTTGGTTGAACAAATGATGGCCCAAAAGGAATCCCCAAAGTGTTACAACTATTAACCGTATAGATCCGTCACAAATGTTTTAAAAATAGGGAGAAAAAATCGACACAAAAAGAATCACAAAAGAAAAAGTTGGTCGAAAAAAATGCACTTCGCTATTCGGAGGTTATTTTATGAAGAAAATAGTAAAGTGTAGTCGGTTCCAGAGTGGGTGGGGGTGCGATAGCTATACCTATGACCACAAAAGTTGTGGTAGTACTATAAATGTATTGAACTGGCTATGAGCAGACTTTGAGTTATGTGTAACTTATCTACTCAAGAAAAGAGAGCGCGGACTGTATACTTTAAATCGTGAGGGTTTATTGAGCGACGGTTGGTACGTCCGCTCCTTGGGTTGGTTACATGCATACTGAGAAAAAATGTAAACAAAGAGGACTACTAGCGCCCTCTGCACATGCGGGTCGTAACACAGATAAAAGTTCGAACAATAGAGAAATTTGTAAAACAGAGGTTCTCTATATGGAGATTCGACTGTATTAAACCAAATAAAAACTTGTTCCCACACACACACACACTAAATAATCTCAAATATGTTTTGATATTTATTTAAACAAAAATATTCACAATATTTCAAAAGAGATAAATAACTATTAAATATTAAATTGAATTAAATTTTCTTCAAATTGTTGTCTACTTCTTATTGAAGCTAAACATTAGGTTTTAAAATAATAATTCGAGTTTTTAAATTTAGCATCATTCTACACATACGGTAAGCTCTTTTCATTACTATCATATTGCAAACTATAATATCACATTTATCTACCGAATAATTTCAAGAATATCTCAGACAATAAATACCTTTAATATAGCAAATATAAACACAACGAATGGCCTTTTAACTGCAACTCGGAAAATAAATAAGATAAGCAATTGAAATAATAAGTTCAATGTACAGGAAAACGGAAATTTCGGGCATATCACATTTCCGAAATTTTACGTAAGTGTATAAAGACCACAATGACCCCCAGTCACGTGCATATTTTTGTTACTCTAGATAACACTCATTTCTCTTTTGATAACTCTTAAGTGAAACACTATCTATGAATCAAAAATATAAACCACTTTTCTTACATTCTAAATGGACTGATATTCATGCTTTAAATCCGATGTTTGAAAATGGAAGAATAAAAAATATGCAAAGCAATAACTGAAGCTTAGATACCTAGATTTTAAAAGTCAAATATGTTTCGCCGAAATTTTTTTTTACACATATCTAATGAAAATGCTGCTTCAGTTCTTTCTTGAAAAAATATATTCAGTTATTCTTCCTTGTAATCGAGATTTTTTTTATATTTGAGTTAATTACTGTAGATCAGGGGTACTCAACCTTTTTTTCTGCTGGGCCGCATACATATGTTAGCAATTTCACGCGTGCCACATTAAGAAGATAAAGAGGAGTTTAAAATGTATAAATTTATAAAAATATTTTAACTCCTGTTTTGCTTTTTTTAATTATATTTTTATATTTTTTATTTTTGTCACTAACACTGAATTAGAAGCATTTAAGAAACACTTCTCTCTTCACAATTTCTGCATCATTAAACGGCTCCATATGATTCTCAATAATATAAAAAAACTTCATAAGATGTCTTTGTTACCGCTGTGACATTACCATTGACAAAACACTTTGTTGCTGTTGCAATGATTATTCAAGAAAGCCTATTTATTACCTCTTGAAAGAGATCTTCGAGGAAAAGTGTTATTGAATGATTCCTGTTTATATTGGTATTTTTTAAATGCAGCACCGTGGCAAATCAAACAATTACTGATCTATGTTTATTTCTCACTACAAAATAGTCAATATCCCAATCGTCATGAAACAGTATATTTTCTTCGGATATTTTTCACTTGCAAGGTTGCAAGGTATAAAAGATAGTTAAAAATTAGTTCAACCCATAAAACTATCACTACTCCACTATTGTCTGTTATCACTAACCGTAACCTGTACAAATAGAAAAATAATATCAATTCGCACTCGTACGATATTGACAACAAAAAGCAAAATTGATATATTTGTGATTTCTTGACTCCAATTTTTTAATATGTTATTATGTGAATTTAATTTTCAGAACGATGGGCACTGACCGGACCACTTAAAAATTCTCGGTAGGCCGCTGTTGTAGATTCGCCAATCACTTTGTGACGGATCTATACGCGGTTCTACTAATATCTTCTTTTCTCTTTAAAACAAAATATTTATTTCAACCAACTTTCATCGAGAAACCAGACGTGATTTATGTAAATGAGGAACATTATATAAATTTGGTTTTCGTGAGTTGTAAGAAAGTGAAGTAAGAGGTTAAGTTAAGTTAAGTTAAGTTAAGTTAAGTTAAGTGAAGGAAAGGAAGGAAGCAAGAGATGTGTTGACACGTTGTTGTTGACAAGCTGAAGTTGATACGTTTGATGTGTGCAAGCAGGAGTGAACTTGAAGTTCGAGAATTAGTAAAAGGATTGCAGAGCGTGGAACCTACGACATTGAACAAGCCAAAGATAGTGCCTGCAAGTTTCAGTGTAGGATCCGCTATATTAAAGGTACAGGTACTGTGTTCTTAATTAAATAGAAGCTAGTTATAAGTGTGCGACGTAGTTGTAATTGAGCGCATTTAAGCTGTCTTAGATTCAATTGAGGGTCAGTAATAGTATCCCCGTATTAGAGTATCTCACCTCCGCACTCTACCATAGTTCATATACCTTGGTTAGAATTGTATTGTGTCTGATCAATATTTGTTAATAAGAATTAATAAATTACTTAGATTGGAAATAATGTCTGTCGATTATTCTATTCCTCCTACACCTCTAGCCTGGTTTTCAGGTAGACAAGAGGGTTCGGATGTAAGGGTAACCAGAGGTTACCACAACTTGAAATTTCAAAAGTTTTATAAATAAAACATGTATTTCCTAAACACAAGGAATGGGATTTATGAAACAGGTGTTAGGAATACGAATATTTAATACTCTAATAAATAGGATAATTAAATATTTAAATAATATATTAGAAAGATTTTCACTTTTACTTACTTGCATTATTGGGAAGACCAAACCAACAACAAAATTTGCAAACCAATTTACTGTGACTGTGATGCTCATTGCTGCTGGACGTGGTTGTTGTGAAAATAGTTCTGCTGTAATCATCCATGGAATGGGCCCTGAAAATCAAAGGTTATGTAAATATTATGTCATAGTGAACGTGTATCAAAAGAATAATTAATAACGAATTAAAACTAACCAGGACCCATGGCATAGAAAACAACGAAGAACAATGTGCTGACCACGCTGAGGTATGCTAACCAGTAGTAGAGGAACTAAAAGATGAAATTACTTTGTCACATTTCATGATATAAGTATAAATGCATGTCCAACAAGAAAAAAACATTAATTGCTGAAATTGTTAACACATTTTCGGGCAATTTTTTTTCAAAATAAATAAATAAATGAATAACAGCAATTAAGTCAACAAGCTTTTTAGAAACAATTTCTTTTTTGTACAGTCAGAGTAACTGTTCATTGCAGTTAAATTCTATCAATTTTCAGAAAACACGCATTGAATTATTTTGATTGAAGAAAGAGTTTTTTTCTGCTATTGGAGAAGAGAGATATTCTGTAAATTAAAAATAAAATCAGGAAATTAACCTTTTTTTAACAAAACTAACTCAATGTTAACATTTACAAATGTAAAAAAAAAACAATTACATTCTTTTAACTAGTAAAAAAATAATAAATTAACATTAGAAAGAAATGAGTATTCGCCGGGATGCTTAAGAATTAAGGATTTGTTTCTTTGAAGTTTATAATATTTTTAAATACTCGTATTTGATTGTAAAACATTATAATAAATCTTCCATTAATATAGAGGTTTAAAAGTGCATTGTTAATTGTACTTTACCTAAAAATTGTAAAGAGAGCAAAATAAATACTTTAGAACTCTTGATCAAAGTTAGTGAACGCTTAGAATAAGTATCCAGATAAACTGTGATAAAAAAAATTTGTAGATCTCTATTTTTGGTTCTCTATTTTTGTAACTTTATTATAAAAAAATAGATTCAGTTGTATAAATGCAAGACAAATATGTTTAATGCTTGCTTAAATTAAAAAAGAAAACATTGTTGAGAGGTTTAGGGTGGATAGTAATTTTTGAACAATAAGAAAGAACTGAGAAAATTCAAAAGGAAATAAGTTAAATTTTAACAAAATAATTCATAAATGCTCAAAATAAAATTTTTATTTAGAAGAATATTTAAAAAATGTTTATATTACTTAAATTCTGTATTATTTAAGGAATACAATATTATTTGTCTATTAAGTCTTTTATGAGAGTAGAATTATATGAGGATTAAATGGGCATGCCCCATGAAATCTACAGCTTAATTTCTCTAAAAAGTGCGTCGTGATCTGCGTATTATTGCTTCATAAATTTTTTTTTATTTCTTTAACTCCTGAAATATATTATTAATAAATGACAGAACTTCTTAATATCCACTAAATATATAATGTATATTCCGTTTATTATAATTACTTATATATATAGATAGATAAGTTTTGCATGAATCCTTCACTTTAACTAACTAGTATTTTTCAATCAATATCCTATTTCAATCCAAGATTTCTTAACTGTATTGTATACGACTGACAGGTTAGTTCAATTTTTTACACAACTCTCAGTTCGTTCATTAATATTATCAGGTCAAGTTAAAAGTTTGTAAATCAAAATGTTGGTAATATTTGTAAGGCTTTAAAATTTATGAGTTAAGCAAAAATAATGCTTTTGAAACAGATTTTGACTATCTCACTTACATTCAGAAATTTCAAAATATTGCTAAATATAATAAAATACAAAAGTCCTAAGTAACTATTTGTTTTTGAAAAAATTATAATTGTCATAGTGAGTATAAGTAAAGCAGTACAAGGTCATAAATTAATTGACTAGGAAATGAGCTTAAAAAAAAGGATTTCTCCAATTATTTTAAGAAGCAAGGTCTAATAAGGAAAAATTTTAATACAACTATCCTATTAACGACTAAAGCGTGAATATTTAGGGTTCAACATAAACATTTTAAAATTGTTCAATCAAAGCTTGAGACTGAATTAACGTCTTATCATTTTCAAGCCACGGAAAAGGTACTATTAAGACGAGTAATAGAACAATTATTTGAAGGCGTCTATGCATACTTAATGTATAAAAATCTGACTATTTTTAATAATTATGTATAACTTTACTCGTAAAGAAATTTCAAATAAACAATACTTTCTTTCAATTACTTATAACGTAAAATATAGAATAAAGTAAATGTTTTTCAAAACAATTTTGAAAAATATGTTTGTTATTTTACCTTGACAAGCATCGTAATTGTGATAAAAATACTGAAAATGAACATTCCTCCCAGACCATACAGTTGCAAGGTTCTTCTGCCTTTCCGATCCATCAAAGGAATTGAGATGAGCGTCATGATGACCATCACGACTCCAACACCAATCGTTGCGTATTTCGCAGCATTTTCAGGTAGCCCAGCTCCCATAAAAAGACCGGTTGAATAATAAAGAACCTAGAAAAGGATTCGAAAGATTTTGTTCAAAAATTTGTATATTTCATCATATTTAACACTTTTAACAGTTTTGTATAAAATTATGGGACATGCTTAAATCAAAATATTGTAAAGGATATAATATCAGATGGTTACAAAGTAGATGATGTTTTAGTTAATTAAAATATGCTTTATAAATTATTACATGATAATTTTGTTCATAAAGTAGAAAGACATCATCTTTACAATAATTACTAAATTTTGATATTCAAAATAATTGCCCTTTCTGTTTTTAAAATGAGGTCATCTTTTCATAAGATAGTTTAGAATATTATGAAATCTCAAGTAATAGGCCTTAATTTTTACAACTTATAAACTTTTAAATTGAGAAGTAAATTTCAATCGGTGTTTAAAAACTTTTGGAAAACTTCCCCAAAAAACCTTGGAAATGGTATTTTTTATCAACCTAAAACGCCAGACTTAGGCATGACTGCCATCAGTCTATGGCAGGTAGCCCTATACAATTCAGAGATACGATAAATTCTACAAGGATTTTTTTTTAATAATAATAGCAGCTGCTACGTCTCCGAGTCCGGAATAAGAGACTAAATGATCTCCGCACATGTCCATGTCATTGCATAAAGGCGAAGTTGGAGAATCTATGCAGGTGTTTCATGAGGTAGTCAAGACCAGTTGTAATTCTAAAGTTAGAAACACCAACAGATCTAGGCAGGTCACAAGGAATGGTACTTTTCTTTAAGGAGCTTCAATTCTTTCCACTGACAGAGTCCAGAATCTTCTCTTGAAAATGAGCCTTAAAATTGAGCCTTGATGATTCTTTTGACTCTTTGATAACAAACTGGAGGGTCAGGTTATGGGAAGATCAGAGCCATCCTCGGCCAATGTGTCAGCAAACTCATTACCCATGATTACACAATGACTTAGAATCCACCACAGGGTGACATTGCTACCATTATCTATTAAAGATTTAATTAAAAGTTGGCAACTATGTAAGCACAGGTTCATTGATTGAAAGTTGGACTGAAGAAATTGCTTTGATATAGTGGTCAGAGAATCAATGAAGATCGCAATGTTCTAATCATCTATTTTAAGGATATCATTCAACGCCAGTACAGCAACCACTTCAGCATTGAAGCTGGTACAATTTGCAATTAGCATCAACAGCCCTGTTAAAGCTAAAGTGCCGAGAGTAAACCCCCGCACCAGTATTACGATCAGCGCCAGTAGCAGAACCATCTACGTACACATGCAACCAATGCATCGTGGAGCATTTTCTCCAATAGTGGCCAATTCAGTAATCTTAAATTGTGTCTCAGAGCGTTTTTCGTACTGGCTGACAAAACCAACTCTAAATTATAATTTGCCATGTTCAAATGCTGAAGAAACACACCAGCTTCAAATAAGAGCTGCCTACTAAGCGGAACATCAAAAACTACAGACAGTTCATTTGTCACATGTAAGAAGGTAGGTGGGTATTTTAACCTAGAATCTACAGTCCTGTACGTCTTTATATGTCACAATGCTTTATCAATCTCTTGACTAACTTGAAAACACTTTTTTTTATCTTGGAAATAATAAGGGAATAAAAGTAGAAAAGTTGTGTGACACAGGTTATTGTAAATTAACTCTGGAACAGAATATGTAACCAAAAATACTCATAGGAATTTTGTGAACATCTTTGTTTAAATTAGATTAAATATGTCCAAATATGTCCAGAAAAGTAAAGCACCAAATTTGTGTACTCAAATATAGCGATTGTTTGACGACATTGATGCTTAACATCATGAAGATTAAAGTAGGTAATATTTTTGAATCTCTCTTAGTTATACTTGGATTTCTTGGATCGAGTGTGATGGCGTTTCTAGATTTCACTGGAAATTTGACATACAAAGACTAAAGTGGATAAGGCGATCAGTACTGCCAGAGTCTTCTCTTTGACACAATATGGCCGTCTAATATGACTCGTTCCTGTCGTTGCATTCTAACATAAATTTAATTCCCCACTCAAAGCAACATTGCAGCAACTCAAGATGCGGACCTGATAGTCTATTCGTGATTCAGGCCCCGTGTGATTCAGGCGAAATCGTTGGCAGAGTGAGTTAGCTAAGTTTGAATGTGTGATTAAAAATCAGGCAGCTTAGAAATTTACTCTTTAACTTCATTGTTAACAAGAATTACACTGTGGATAGTAACTACTGGAAAAGTGTGAAAAGTAATTTTTTCCCCTATAGTTATTTAAAAAATTAGTTATTGTGTTTGTTTTTTTGAAGTTAAACTTCTATGCTCACAAGTGAATGGAAAATTTGCCCAGTTTTGCGTAACAGGGAGAAAACGAACGGATGTAGTGATTTCCCCCGCCATCTCCCCCAAATCGTCGCAATGGTGAAAAAATAGCAAGCGGGAGGAAAGGACAGCAGGGTCTGGAATATATTATTTTCCTCAGAACCAGCCTAGAGGCATCTAGGCTTCTTCTTCAGTTAGCTAGTGAACCGATGAGAGGGAGTAAACAGAGTGAAAAAAGAGAGGGTTCGCTTTTGCTAAAAATAGCATCAGCGGTCAGGAGTTGGTGTGGGGGGGGAATTCGTTTCGGTAGAAACGAAGAAACTGCAACTTTTCTACATTCGTTCTTCACATGGTTGGGTTTTCGATTCATTTTGCTCAATGGGAGGGGCAGTGGCGGATTAAGCGGGTGTTGGACCTGGCGGCCCCCAGGGGCCCCCAGCGATGGTAGAGGCCCCACGCTTGCTGAGTGCAGAAGGCCAGCAACAAACCAACCACGCCACCTTGGAACGAGAAATGAACAACTTGAAAAGAAAACAAAGATACAGTTAAGCCCCCATTAGAAATTTATCGAGATCCAAAAGAAATACTAATGTAGAAAAACTTTTGAAAATATTTTTATCAATACCGATATCGAATGCCTCAGGTGAAAGACCTTTTTTAGTTTTAAAACGTGATAAAAATAATTTAAGAAGTACTATGGGAGAAGAGACAAATTGAAACAACATGACCATATTACATACAGAATAAAAGGTTTTGGACAAAATAGATATGGTAAAAATAATTGAGATGAATTTGACAAAAAGAAATCAAACTGTATAGCAAAACTGTAAGTTCTTAAGTAAGGTTTTTAATTTTTCTTACATACAGTTATGATTTTCTTTAGCCAATGAGTTTTATTAAAGTAGTACATTTTATTTTGAGAATTTAAAGCAAGCGGCTTTTTTTCACTATTTTAGTTTTTCGACTCTTACGCCCATGAGCCTCAAACCTTTTACCGCCAAGGGCCTTCAACTACTTTAATCCGCCTCTAGGGGGGACACCCTGTGACTTACGTCATATCCGTGAAAAAGTTGGATGATTGCTTTCCGATTTGTCGACCTCCCCCCCCCCTTTTCTCACCAGACCAGGGGACATTTGTCAACGGTTATATGTGTTGCAATGTTTGTGTTTACGGTGTAGACAAAATAGCTCTTGCAGCAAAAGCGTGCCTTTTTAAAATATTTCCTTAGATTGTTGGCCACACAGTGATGTTTTCGGCAGCTAATTTGTTTTTTTAATTTTCATTTGCGTTGAATTATTATTGATTCTAATCAGAATGCCTAAATCAAATGCACAAAGAGGAAAATAGTTCCGTGAAAGAAAAAGAATAGAAAAACTAGCAGAAAGTCCAGTCGAAAAAGTGATAAAAAACAGAAAAATAGTGCAAATTCATCAAGCGCTACTGCTAAATCTTTATTAGAGTTCATGAGAGAATATCGAGCACGGAAAAAAACATTGCAAAATATTCTTTTAATGCCGAGTTTAATGACTGATGTTGGGAATGCTATTGAGACTCATCTAATGCCAGCACTGATTAATACGGACTTTATGAACCACCCTGTGCAGTCAACAAGTACAGAGCCCTCAACTAGTCTAGTACGTGTTGGAACTGATACATGTGAATCGATAATAAATTCTATCTTACGTTACAAAGACTATGATTCCCATAAAAATGCTCACAAAGATTTCCAAAAGCGATTCGTTAATAATCCTTTCGGTCACGGGTGTTCGATTTGTGATAGATTATATGGTTTAGAGATGATTTGAAAACGCCTGTTGCTGAGCATAAAAATATTTTACCGGGAATTAATTTAGAAGACGTTAAAGCGTGCTACAGTTGCCGACAAAGTTTAAATAGGAAAAGTATACCAAATTTATCAAAATATAATGGTTTTGTATTCCCAGAAATTCCACCACATCTTCCTACTTTGGATATGGTATCAGAAAGACTCATTTCTCCACGAATACCTTTCATGCAAATTAGGCGATTGAGACATGTACACGGTCAGTTTGGAATATTAGGGCAAATAATCAATGTTCCAGTATCCGTCAATACAATGGTCAATCGACTGCCACGGAATGTTGAAGGTGATGATTACTGTGTCAATGTTCACATCAAACGGAGGAAAATTTACAGAACTAGTTATCTGATGGGTTTGTGGTTACTAAAAGAAACATCAAAACATGGTTGCAATATTTAGTAGCTACTCCATTGTACAGAATGTATGATGTTACAATCGATGATAGTTTCTTCAATTTCAAACAGAGTGCGTCTCAAGTTCTTCAAGATGAAATCAGTGAAAATATAACTATTGAAGAGAGTCTTATAGCCCAGCAACAGACGTTGTTATGGAATGAAGAGAAATATCTTCGTATTGCTCCTGGAGAAGCGAATGTACCAAGAAGTTTCACTTCTATCACGTGGCATTCCACGCACGTATTTTTTTAAGAATAATGCTGAAACGAACTTTAAAACTTTTTTTAAAAATCGATTTCTTAGGCGTTATGGGGACATTCTGATTAAGCTCAAATAGGGGAAGGGACTTAATCTAAAGTGGCAGATATTTCTAGTAATTTATCCTAATAAATTTTTATCCAAACGAAGAAAGAATTGTAAAGTTTAAAATTTACACTATATTAAATGTAAAAGAGATATGATGTAATTATGTACCAATGGAAAAGCCTCTTTGCTTCTCGTTTTTGGAGAATATTAAACAAATATGCTACTACCAATTATACTTTCAAATAAATATACAAATATTTGTAAACAGAGTCTACGAAACATTCTAAAATAATCATCCATTTATTTCTCATTAAAAATTAATTTAAAGTTTATGATTTGATATAGGTGAGACTCTTTGATTCTTTTGATCAGACTACTAAATATTTAAGTTGTGTTTCGTGTCAATAACAGGTTATAATAAGTTCAGAAATACCTCACGAGTAAGAGCTTATTGATTGTACTGAAGTGAGAATTTTTTTATAAAATGAAGCACTGCAAGCATTCATCTTGACAATGATTCTGTCAAATACTGCGATGTTAGGATGCATATTTTTGACCACAATGACATCAGGTTTTCACCAGATCTACAATAAATGAAAAATCGTATCACCCTTAATGGGCTCACTAATACAGCCCAAATATTCTGAATAGAATTGAAAGCAGAGCCTTGCGGAAGCCAAGTTAAGTGCATGAATGAATCCTCGTATTCTTGGAGCCAGTGTTTCACAGTGAAAACTCGATGGACTCTAGCATTATTGTCTTCGAAAATGATATCTTCCTCATTAAAGAGATAATTCTTTGAGAAAATAAGATAGAATCAATCAATAAGCTTACAAACTTAGAAAACTTTATTGTATTGCTGTAAATTCTAGCTGAACCAAGTCCGTACCAACAGAAACCCCCTGCTCTCTTTCCCAATCATAACACTTCCTCCAGAAGCTTGTACAGTAAGTACGGTACACAACTGGTGAAATGCTTCTCTCTTTAGTGTGCCTTTTTTGAACATGTTGCAGTGATGTTCAACGGGAGGGGAGGAGCGTGGGTAGGGGTTCGGTGAAAGAGGTGGAATGGGATATTTGTGTTTCCACCCGTCTCATTCGTAAAAATGTTGAAGTCGAGGCAGCAAGGCGCATTTGCTATGGAGGTGTATTTCTCTAATGGTCGATCGGTGATTGCAGTGCAATGTGCCTTTCATCGTCACTTCGATATTCCTCTACGAGGTTCTGTTACTGATAGGAAATGTGTTTTAATGTGGATGGATGCCTTTCGAGTAACGGGGGATGTCTTCAAAGAAAGAAAAGGACCTCCAAAGAGAGTTAGAACACCCAAAAATGTAGAACGACATTGTGTGTCAATTCAGACCGGTTTGGTACAATGATCAACGATTCTTACCCACTCTCTAAGAAAAGGGATCTTGATAACGGGGGGTTGCAACAAGTTGGGGCCACAACCCACATCTTCCGGGTTTCCATGGGTGTTTTAAGCGCAGCCTTCCCAGAATGACTGATCTTCCTTTGAGAGGGTGTATACTGACATACATGCTCACCTGATTTATACCCTCCAGATTACTTCCTGTGGGCTTTTCTCAAGTCCCTAATTCACAAAGATCGCGCTAAGATCCCGAAAAACCTACGGAACAACATCTGAGCCGAAATTGACAATATCCCGGTCGATATACTTGAAAAAATGGCCCAAAGTTTTCGAAATAGATGTATAGATAATGGAGGGCGATATTCAATAGACATTTTGCTTAAAACTGTGTAAATCCAAATTTCCAATGTTGTGTGATAGGCGGAAAATAACAATAAAGTCGAATGAAGCATGTAGTGTGTTTTATTGCATTTTCAAAATAGGAAGTTCCCACCCTGTATTATGTTGGAAGAAAGTAAATCTGAATTCATCTGAACACGTGATCTGTTATTATTGCTCAGTGTGGCCTAAACTTTATATTTCTTAGAAAATTCCAGTATATTTTTCCTTTAATCACGGTAACTAGCTTTCTTGTGGCTTTACAACCTCTTCGTTTGTAGCCAATCAACCACTTTCCTTGTCGTGTTTGAGATGTTTGCAAGTTGTAGTGTCTACAGTCATACATACAAAAAAAATACAACACACCATATAAGTTTCACTTAAATGTAGTCCTAACTAACTTTGTTAATAAAGACTTTTTCTTAATTTTGGTATCCTCTGACAATTAAGAATTTTTTTAAATACTTTTTAAATAAAAAAAGACATCTGTGATGATTTAAGCCCCATCAATTTTCACAACTCCTGTTAAGTGCATAAAATTTAAAATTTATTTTTATGTGATTTATTCTCCTTTTGAGTAGAATAGAAATTAAACAAGTAAGGGAATTAAATAGAAATTAAATAAGGAAATTAAACAAACTAAAAAAAAATATCAGCATTCATTTACAGAAAAAAAATGCATCAATAACCTACATGTTACAATAGTAATTAATAAAGGGGAAGATTAAAATATTTAATAAAAAACAAACTATTTAAAAATAGAGATCTGCCCTTCAGATTTTAAAAAATATATATTATACATTCAACTTTTTTACCTGTATCTGTTAATGACGCAACTGGAAGTTTTAAAAAAAGAAAATTTATCATCTTCTTATAGCCAAGATTAATTAGTTCTCATGGATGTGTGCCAATTATTTTTATCAGCTTGTTTGTTATTTAAGTTAAAACGAAACACATGTTTGAGATCCTTATCATTCATAATCATTTTTTTCATCAAATAAGTAATAGAAAAAGATAGTAGTGGTACAGAATGCACAAAAAATAAGTCATATGTTAAATAAGTTTTAAAACACAAAAAATTACTTACTGCATTGATGCCTGAGAGTTGTTGAGTGAGTTGCATTACAACTCCTATCACTAATGGAAGATGGAGGGATCTGTTCTTAAGTAATTTCCATATAGTAATCTGCACAGGAGGAGGCTGTATACGAAATTCCTCAGTAAAAGCGGTCTAAAAATAAAGAAAACAAGTTTCTGTAGATGACTCTATGTTGTATGTAGTTCTCATAAATTTTTTATGTAGATTAGCTTATAAAATTATTATATTTTCTTTTCGAAGTATATCTTTTAAAACACAAAGTATACCTACACAAAACAAAATCTTGCTGGACAATGTAAAAAAAAAAACCTTAGAAAAGCAAAATTTTAATTTTATCCAAAAAATGATGCCCTCGCAAAAATTTTGTTTAAAGGATTTGTAAAATAATTTGATGCTATTTTTCAATTTGTATACTTTAGTTGCTTAAAAACTGAATAATTAAGTCATTTGATTTCAGGCGATATGTGTGGTATCATCTTCAGAATTTTTTTTATATTTTAATGTTTGATATTTGGTTTTAATTGTATGTTATAAAGGTTAATATTTAATAATAATGCCATACAAAAAGTCTTTGATTAATTGAAAAATGTTTGTAAAAACTAAATTTTTTAAAGTTTTTTAAACATTTTTAAATTTCTTAGGCTTTTTTAAATATGTCTCTTTTCTTTCAAAAATTTTTTCCAAGTACCCCTTATAGAATACTACATAAAACTATGCATTGGTTTTTTTCTGTTGCTTCTCTTTAATTTTTTTTTTAATTTTTTTATAGTTAAACTTCCAAAAAGTCTCAAATAAACATTAATTTTGACTTTGAAATTATTTAGAAAATGTACTAAACATGTTGGAGCTAATTCCATGTACAGTCTTACAATATATACATTGCAGAACATGTATAAAAAATTTCAAACCCATACTTCAATTATCAAAAAAGCCTTAGGGTTTTGAATAATAGTATATGTACAAAAATTCAACTTGGAGAAAAATGAGTTTGAAGTTTTCATTCCATGAATAGCATGATATAATATTCATCGAATAATCTGAAACTTTTATAAAATGTTAATTAGCTTATTTAAAATTGCTTACCATAAGAAATTGCACAAATTTAGAACAATTAAACAATATACTGCCATAATGAATATATAGAAGAAAACGAATGAAAGAGATCAATATTTCATAAAACTAATTATAAAAAAAATACGTGCGTGGAATGCCACGCGATAGAAGTGAAACTTCTTGGTACATTCCCTTCTCCAGGAGCAATACGAAGATATTTCTCTTCATTCCATAACAACGTCTGTTGCTGGGCTGTAAGACTCTCTTCAATAGTTATATTTTCACTGATTTCATCTTGAAGAACTTGAGACGCACTCTGTTTGAAATTGAAGAAACTATCATCGATTGTAACATCATACATTCTGTACAATGGAGTAGCTACTAAATATTGCAACCATGTTTTGATGTTTCTTTTAGTAACCACAAACCCATCAGATAACTAGTTCTGTAAATTTTCCTCCGTTTGATGTGAACATTGACACAGTAATCACCCCCTTCAACATTCCGTGGCAGTCGATTGACCATTGTATTGACGGATACTGGAACATTGATTATTTGCCCTAATATTCCAAACTGACCATGTACATGTCTCAATCGCCTAATTTGCATGAAAGGTATTCGTGGAGAAATGAGTCTTTCTGATACCATATCCAAAGTAGGAAGATGTGGTGGAATTTCTGGGAATACAAAACCATTATATTTTGATAAATTTGGTATACTTTTCCTATTTAAACTTTGTCGGCAACTGTAGCACGCTTTAACGTCTTCTAAATTAATTCCCGCTAAAATATTTTTATGCTCAGCAACAGGCGTTTTCAAATCATCTCTAAACCATATAATCTATCACAAATCGAACACCCGTGACCGAAAGGATTATTAACGAACCGCTTTTGGAAATCTTTGTGAGCATTTTTATGGGAATCATAGTCTTTGTAACGTAAGATAGAATTTATTATCGATTCACATGCATCAGTTCCAACACGTACTAGACTTGTTGAGGGCTCTGTACCTGTTGACTGCACAGGGTGGTTCATAAAGTCCGTATTAATCAGTGCTGGCATTAGATGAGTCTCAATAGCATTCCCAACATCAGTCATTAAACTCGGCATTAAAAGAATATTTTGCAATGTTTTTTTCCGTGCTCGATATTCTCTCATGAACTCTAATAAAGATTTAGCAGTAGCGCTTGATGAATTTGCACTATTTTTCTGTTTTTTATCACTTTTTCGACTGGACTTTCTGCTAGTTTTTCTATTCTTTTTCTTTCACGGAACTATTTTCCTCTTTGTGCATTTGATTTAGGCATTCTGATTAGAATCAATAATAATTCAACGCAAATGAAAATTAAAAAAAACAAATTAGCTGCCGAAAACATCACTGTGTGGCCAACAATCTAAGGAAATATTTTAAAAAGGCACGCTTTTGCTGCAAGAGCTATTTTGTCTACACCGTAAACACAAACATTGCAACACATATAACCGTTGACAAATGTCCCCTGGTCTGGTGAGAAAAGGGGGGAGGTCGACAAATCGGAAAGCAATCATCCAACTTTTTCACGGATATGACGTAAGTCACAGGGTGTCCCCCCTAGAGGCGGATTAAAGTAGTTGGAGGCCCTTGGCGGTAAAAGGTTTGAGGCCCATGGGCTTAAGAGTCGAAAAACTAAAATAGTGAAAAAAGCCGCTTGCTTTAAATTCTCAAAATAAAATGTACTACTTTAATAAAACTCATCGGCTAAAGAAAATCATAACTGTATGTAAGAAAAATTAAAAACCTTACTTAAGAGCTTACAGTTTTGCTATACAGTTTGATTTCTTTTTGTCAAATTCATCTCAATTATTTTTACCATATCTATTTTGTCCAAAACCTTTTATTCTGTATATAATATGGTCATGTTGTTTCAATTTGTCTCTTCTCCCATAGTACTTCTTAAATTATTTTTATCACGTTTTAAAACTAAAAAACATCTTTCACCTGAGGCATTCGATATCGGTATTGATAAAAATATTTTCAAAAGTTTTTCTACATTAGTATTTCTCTTGGATCTCGATAAATTTCTAATGGGGGTTTAATTGTATCTTTGTTTTCTTTTCAAGTTGTTCATTTCTTGTTCCAAGGTGACGTGGTTGGTTTGTCGCTGGCCTTCAGCACTCAGCAAGCGTGGGGCCCCTACTATCGCTGGGGCCCCTGGGGGCCGCCAGGTCCGACACCCGCTTAATCCGCCACTGCCCCCCCCCATCGAGCAAAACGAATCGAAAACCCTACCACGTGAAGAACGAATGTAGAAAAGTTGCAGTTTCTTCGTTTCTACCGAAACGAATTCCCCCCACCACCAACTCCTGACCGCTGATGCTATTTTTAGCAAAGGCGAACCCTCTCTTTTTTCACTCTGTTTACTCCCTCTCATCGGTTCACTAGCTAACTGAAGAAGAAGCCTAGATGCCTCTAGGCTGGTTCTGAGGAAAATAATATATTCCAGACCCTGCTGTCCTTTCCTCCCACTCGCTATTTTTTCACCATTGCGACGATTTGGGGGAGATGGCGGTTGAAATCACTACTTCCGTTCTTTCTCCTTACGAAACTGCAAATTTTCATTCATGTGAGCATAGAAGTTTAACTTCAAAAAATAAATACACACACTTCAAAGCTAATTCCATGCTCAGTTTGACAACTCAAATAATGCACAACATGTACAAAAGATGTTTATGCCTTTATTTTTTATTTCCATGATTTTAAAAGCCTTCGCATGTTAAATATTGTACACGAATGAAAGCAAAATCAAATAACAATTTATAGGCAAAATATATGAAAATCTAAGAACTGTATAAGTGCATTTGTTTAAATAAATATCTTAAAATATTTTTAGTAATAATAGTGTTGAATTTCACACGCATGGGATATATATATATCACTAAAAACAAATGTATAAAAATATGAGAGTTCTTCTATTCTTGCGAATTAGATTTTTAATTATCTGAGTTATCAAAATGAGATATAGTATTTGTGCTTTGGGAGAATCCGTTTTGAAGTTTTAATTTCATTCATAATAATTTTATAAAAAGCACGCACAACTTTTAAATCTTGACCAAATCCTTTTTCTCTTCAATAAACAATACACTAACTAGAACTTCTGCATTAATTGCACAATTCTTTTTTGAAATGATTTGTTACTGCATATATAATTCTACATATGTCAGTCTTATTTACGTGCGGTAGAAAAATAATTAATTCATTTTTTATCAGGCTCTTTTCTAACAAATGATCTGAAATGTGGGCCCGGTAGTTGCTGTCCAGCATCAAATATTGCTCCCTAACTTGATAAAAAAATGCAGGTAAAGCTTTGAAATTTTTCAGGCATGTTTATAAAGATTCGAGGTATCAAATAAGCCAATAAAAAAATTTCGATAGGTTGAGGATTTTCAGGGTACCATATTGCCTTAAGTCACAAATACATTCTATTCTGCGATTGTTATATTACTTTCCGAAACCTCACTTCAGATCATAAGCACTTAATTATTTGCCCAAATATTTTATCAATGTTCTTT
Source organism: Trichonephila clavata (assembly GCA_019973975.1). Lineage (NCBI taxonomy): Eukaryota > Metazoa > Arthropoda > Arachnida > Araneae > Nephilidae > Trichonephila > Trichonephila clavata. The sequence goes on from BMAO01005441.1 coordinate 127,664, forward strand.
AATAAATTGAAAGGTAGAGCTGCTTATAAAATTACTTCTTTGATAGTTCTGAAAGTTATTAGACAAAATCATGTTATTTATTATTAGTTTAAGTAATGATTTCGACTAATCATCAGTCAAAAATTTTTCTTTAGAAACCCGGAGAGGTTTTTATTATTAAAATTACTTCACTAAGCTTCAAACAAATGTTACCTCAGGTTCATGCTGTTGAGCTCTATCTTCTGCTTTCATTTCTTCTATGTCCTCCTCCACTAGACTTGAGCACCTAAGTTTCTGCAGGGCTGGATGTGAAAAAGAAATTAAAAGATTATGCTTAAAAGTATTTAAATAAATTTTGAGATAAAAATTTCTGATACTAACCCTCTCTAGCGAGAGACTCCTGCTGCTTCGAGATGAGCAAATATCTTGGACTTTCAGGACATAAAGGAAGGATGAGAAGTTGTAACACAGCAGGAATCACTGAGATTCCTAAAAGAATCATAGAATTATAAGTTTTAAAAACTTACTTCTTATCAAAAATTTAATGGCTGGAGTTACATTGCACAAGAGCTAAATTATTCTAATATATTTAAACAGTATTAACTGATTTCTTACACGATAAAAATTTGTGTAAAAACTGATATTTCTGTGAGCCCAAATAAAATCACAAATATGCTCAAAATGAGCACGTATTTGTTTGATTGAACTTGCTGTAAGAAATTTGATACATAGTTTCTTTTATCTCAAATTTTTAACTTAGAATTAAGATGCTATCCCTTATCTTTAGCAATTATGAGTTGTTGTTTTTTTAACATCAGGTCTAATTTTTGTGGCATTCTTCAACAAAAAGATTTAATATAAATAATGAATGCAATTTTGAACAGCAATTTCTTAGAAAACATGAATTAAGCCTTAAAATGTTACCGAAAAGGAATGGCCACCCTCCTGCAGTTCCGAGAATGGCTTCTATACCTAGCACCTGCGACAACAGAAGGCCAATTGTAATTCCTAATTGATTCACAGTCCCTTTAAATAAAAGAGTTCGAATCATTAGTCCATCTTTGCAAGAAATTTGAATACTGTTGCAATTACAACATCAACAGATTTGAAAGATAGACTAAGAGAGCACTTACCTAATCCTCCTCTTAATGTAAGTGGAGATATTTCCGATAAATACATCGGCACTAATGCTGTGTTTATACCTATTTAAAAAAATACTTCTTTAATCATGTTATAACGTTCATCTTTTGGACAAATAATATTGTACTTTCATGCAGAAAAATCTTAAATTAATAATTGCTTTTTAACACAACCAGTTTTAAAATATTTTATATAAATTCGATTGATAAATATCCTGAAATGTTTCAATATTTTATGGAATTAACTTATAAATTGTATCTTATTCAAATGTTAATTTTGATTTTTTTTTTTTAGATCTTTGGCTTAGAAATTAAAGGGAAATGCGTTTAACGTGAAAACGCTTAAGACGAAGTATCGGTTAACACGAAATAATACAACGGTTTCGACAAACTGCTATGTATTTTCATGCATTTTTCTCTTAACACGAAACCAAAATCGCTTAACATGAAAAAGTTTCCCTTTTGGGAATGAACAATATTCAAAAAACACCAGCCATGCTGGTAAGATTTAAAAGGTGTGTGAAATTAAGGAGTGGTAGTTAAACATGTTTCGTACAAAAGAGGATAACTTGGCTTTGAAATCCTCTTGGAATAGCCTGTTACAAGCCAATTTTGCTTATCTAAATTACTATAACCCTCCACCCCTGCAATCATTTCACAAAAACATCTAATTCCCCTCGCATCAGTTGGCCTTGAAATTCGTTGACGAGTACATCGCAGAGTGAGTAAAAATCAGTGAGTTTGGTTCGCATTTTTTTCCCCTATTTTAGAAGAATTTTCTTACCCTAGCAATAGCAAAGATCTCGAAGGGAACGCAAATTGTTATTTCGTTTAAAATGAAGGTGGAGCTTCTTAAGGCTGGTGATTAAAAACAAAAGAATTTGAAAATTTTATATTAAGTTTCATTAAGTTCTTTTTAACGTTTTTGTTTGTTTTTTTATTTTTATTTTATACATGCATACACATATGTATCTATGTAAATATATATAAAATGTACTCTAATAAACTCTTAATTTTGTTGAATATATGTTCTTTTTTAAATATCCTTTAACACGAAATTCCTTATAAGGAAAAATTATTTCAGTCCTCCCAGTTTTGTGTTAAATGATTTTCACTGTATATATTATGCTCTTACTAACCAATTATATGTAGTGTTTATTTTTTTTAAAAAAACTAACTAGCTGAAAATACTTCAAAAGCGATCTTTCAGTAAAATTTAATGTTGTAAAAAAAATATAAATTGTATATTAAGGGTCGTGCATGCAAAAAGTTGTGTTACATAAAAGAGAACTTTTCTTTTTACTTTATGTATAATTGTGAAGCAAGCTAGCTAACGAAAGGACTTGATCGCATCAAATGATAAGATAAAAATACGCTTTCAAGTAAAGAATTTAGACTCACTTTAGAAAAACAGGATATAAGCGTTCCACTATCAGTTTTACACAAACAACATATTCAGAGAGTTAAAATTTTGAAATAAATAGTTGATAAAAACAAACTTGTATACCTTCCAACTGTTTTGTTTGAGAACTGTTTATGTTTGTAAAATGTATGCTCTAAAGCAGGGGTCAGCAACCTTTTAACAGTGCCATGCCAAACCAATCTACCAATAGGATTCAGTATGCCACAAAATAGGACATTTTTTAAACAATTCTATTCCCGCGATAATGCATGCAGAGTTAGAGAAAAAAGGTCAATAAAATAGATATTTAAAGTTTGATTATGTATTAATTTTGCATCATTTAAAGATATTTCTTAACATAAAAATAAACAGCATAAAAATATAACTATTCCTTCAACAAAAATTTAAAAAAAAACTAAAACTGTACATAAGTATTTTTAAACATATTTATTAAAATGATATAGACAACATAAAATATAAGCAATTCCCTTCATTATAGTTAAATAAAACAAGATATCAATCATTGGCATGGCCAAGTAATTTTAGCGCGTTTTTCACATGTTGTATTTTACAATAATGCAACTAATGAGCTTTTTACTAACAAAAAGTCGTACTGTACTAAAAAAAAATTTAAAATTATTACATTTAAATATGATTCAGCTCATCTAGGGCACAAATGCGACCCAATGCCGAAAACCCGAGGTCAATTGGTTGCTTATTGGCTGAGAAAAAGGTACGACAAAATATGGAACGAAGATGAAGATGAAATTTGCGTCCTAATAGAGCTTTTGTTCCACTACGAGAAAAACGCGCTAAAAATAAATAAACATTTTAATGCGAACCTAGTGCTTTCTTCGCTCATATCTCAAAATCAAGGGTATAATTTGTAACTTTCAATTTGACACGATTCTGAACATTAAGTTGTTAAACAATTTCTTTGAGCGGTCTCGAAATATTTTTCTCATGAAAATTTTTTTATTTAGATGTGAAAAACCAAAAGCGAAAAGTAGGGAACATACACACACACACACAGTTTTCTCTTTTCAAACAATTAAACTCTCCCCCAATCACATTCAATAATTTACAAAATAGCTGTAAATTTGTCTTTAGAGTTATCTGTCAAGAAAGTTCGTTACAAATTTGTCAACTTCCAATCACTCACAAATTGACAAATTTGTAGAGTAGTGTGGGGTACCTTAAGGAATTGTACCGCTTGTCATAGGTTGCCGACTCTTGCTCTAAAGTAAAAATACTTACTTCAACCATTACAATTTTAATAAATTATTAATTTATTACTCCTTATAATTTATTTGACAAATTTTAAAAAACACTAAAAGCTGAGTGGCAGATCTTAAAATGATAAGTGTTAATTATTATCAATCTAATCGATTTATTAGTTTTCATGAACTCCACTAGTGATTTTAAGATAATAAAAGGTTATTACCGCAGTTCATTCCGATGATAAGCCGGCCTACCACCAGAATTTCTATGCTCTGAGAAATCTTGCTGGAACCCATAAGAGCTGCACCAATAATCCCTAAAGCGTTGTTCACAAGAAGTCCTCCTTTCCTGGTAAGAAAATAATGTAGGGCATTTTAGATTATCATCGTAAAAAGAATTATCAAAAAAAATATTCAACAATAAATCATAGTCACTTTCATTTAGAAACCATTTTTAATGATGTTCAAAAAGTATTAGTACGTCAAGTTGAATTCATGTATTTTTGTAAAAAAAAATATCTAACAAAATTATAAATGTGAGTCTTTAATGCGGCGAAAAGTTTAAACAAAAAATATGTTTCGGAGATTTTGTGAAGTTAACTTTATGAGAGAAAATTTTGAAACATGTCATTTAACTTGTTAAGTTTCTAACTCGCCATTTTTTTTCAGTAATTACTAATAAAAAAATCCATAAAAACTAACATGAATATATTTTTATCAAATAAGTCTCATTTTAAACTTTAAATGTTTAATGATATTTTTCTCGATTTTCAATGGTGAATAAAATATTTGGTTAAACTGCTATCTATTTCTTCATTTTTAAAAGTCCTACTATGGGGGAGGAACTACCCCACCCATCAATGTACGAGAGTTAGACGGAAGATTAGCCATAGTCAAAATAAACACAATTTATTTACGAGTCTCAACAACCTAACAAACCTGAACTACCCAAAATTAGGAAATGCACATTAAACTAATTATGGGAGAAAAGGCGAGAAAGATGTGATCTAACTAATATTTAATTACAAATTTAATCACTTACTTTAGGAATGTCTTAGCTATACACGTTCCAAATAATCTAAGATACGTTGATCTACTTCAAGCAGCAGCTAATCCAATTTAAATATCTAATTGACAAATCGTCAATCTTAAATATTAAGCAAATAATCAAAAGAACACTCTCCCCTAGCTTTCTATTACATTACGTTAATCACTCACAGCTATCATTTAGCTTCTAACCTCTCTCTCTCTCTCTATCTCTCTCTCTAACATGAAAGTTAATGTTTAAATATAAGCCTTTATTTACATACGTCACATCTTCTTCGGGTGAAAGTTTTCAATAGAATAATATTTAAAGAAAGAGTTTCCCCAAGAGGATTAGTGGGAGGTACACGAATAGACCCGTTACACTACTTTTGTTATCCCCCTCCCCCTCTAACATTCGATCATTTACAATGTTTCAGGTTTTAACAAATAATTCAAATAAAGGAAAAATGTATTTTGTTGAGATATTTTTTTTTAATTTCTCACAAAGAATTTCATCGCATTTCCTTCTGTAATTTTACATTCACAATGAAAAGTAAAAATAAATTTTTATCATAATTTAAACCTAACTATATATATGCACCTAAAGGTACTTATTACTAAAAATATTGCTAAATAAAGGTGTGAAAAACACTTACCTGCCAAATTTGTTTGCAATAGAACCTCCAATAAGGCCTCCTATCATGCCTCCTATTGCAAAAACTGATACAATCAAAGACCACAATAAATCTCGAAAGTCGTCGGAGATTTCTAATCCAGTTCGAGATTTATAAACATCGGTAATGAATTTCTGAATGATCTGGAAAAAGGAGCATCGAAAGCATTAGTAGTAATAAAAATAATTTGAATCACTAATGAATTAAAAATAACATCCATATGTTTCAATATGCTAAGTACATTTTCATTTATATTATTTTAAAAAATATTTCTTTCAATACTTTAAGTTTTTTAATCCCTTGCTAGTCATTTTTTTAGAATTATCTAAATTTGGTAAAAGGAGTCATGGTAAAGATTATTTTGTAATATACCCAGAATACAAAAATTTTAGAAAACAAAATCCAATTAGAATGATACAAAAATACTATTTCAGCTAACACTAAAATGGAAAATTCTGTCAATAAACTTTTAAGAAATAAATTAAAATATTCCAAAATATGCTTGAGTAAATGTAAAAGCCTTTTTGGAATCTCTCAAATACAAGTGAAAGTGGGAATATTCAGAAATTATCCATATTAATCAACTGAAATGAAAGTAATATAATTCTAATGCATTTCTATAAATATTGTTTCTGAAAAAAGCTAGTTATAGTGTAATTAAAAAATAATGATTAAACAATTCTGTAATTGCAAATATTTTTAATCCTCAAGAGGCTTTTATAAAAAGCAAATATAGTGTGATTTTTTCATTTTTTAGCAGTTTTTTTTTAAACTACATTTATTAAACGACAGCTTATCGGATGGGAGATAGTATGTCATATAATTAAAAAAATATATCATATATTTGTTTATACTGATCTTTGAATCAAAAGGGTTCTTCAGTTATCTATATAATTAAAATTGATCTGATAATTTAAAGATCTTGTTAAAGGTAATTCAGTCTAAACTCCTTTTTAACTTAGAAATCATTGACATGCATGAAAGAGGAGAATGTAAAGAGATAAAAAGTAGAGTGGCGAAAGAGATGTGCAAGTTAAGGAATTAAAAATATAAACTTATTTTCTTTCTTTTTCATTGTTTTTTCGTGATATTGTCACTATAAAATCCGATGAAAAGGATAAAATATATCTGACATTACGGATTTAATACATGCCAGTAAACGGAAAATTTAAATTTGAAATATAAAGAAGGTAAAGAAAGATGAGATTCCACTTAATAAGTGCCTAATAATTTCGCTTAGGATAGTTGCATATTAAAAATTAAATACATTAATCCAATAATATGTTCAGCATTTTTTTTTTCAAAAATTGGATTAGAACCTTACAAAAATGCACTGCAGTCATCTGTTTTTTTATTATTCGAAAATTTATCTTCAAATAATATGTTTAATACTTCCTTTAAATAAAATTAATTATATTCAATTGAATGACAGTTTTAAAAAATTTCAGAATTTGTATATTTGCCTTTAAGTGAAAATGTCAATTAAAATAATTATTTATCTCCTTACAATGACATATTTTTAGTTTAATTAAAGATTTTTGCTTCAATTATTTTACATATTTGTATTGTTGATAATAAATATTTGCTTAACATTTAAAAACAAGTTTTGAACGAAAGTACTATTCTTGGTGTTATAAGTGTCAGCTCAAACGCTATCGTGGTCTCTGCAATTAAACACAATTCTAAATTTTAAGATATTAGAAAATTTGATTTTTTTAAAATCCATTTACGTTGCACTTTGAAACTGTGCACGGGCTATAAGATTCTAGAGAAGGATTCATAACTATTCAATTAGGACTCGATATTAAAAAATAAGAAAAGAATTGTACATATCCCATCTTTCAAAATTAAAATTACTTAGAAATCATAGCTGCGAAATAATTAAAATCCAAATCAGAAATGTTCTTACTTTTTGGGGAGCATTAATAACTCCTGTATTGTATCCAAATTGAAACATCCCAAGGACGGCTGCGAAGATTGCAAATACGAGCATACATGTTAAGCCCTAAAAAAGATTTTGATTCCAAAATGAGAACACGTATGAGTTAGAAACAAATTATGTGTAGCTTCTAAACAACTTTATACTCCATAAATTGAGTAGTATATAAGTAACAATTGTTGCACTATGTGTATGGGGAAAGGAGAGTGTGTGGAGAATTATAGAAAATATTAGTTGTAAAAAATTTTTATTCTTGTATTTAATATATTTGTTACTATTTTAATATTATTTCAATGCCACAAGTAGCTGAGTGCTGCTCTAGGTTCGATTTATCTTAAATGATACTTGACATAAAATTTCACAATTATAAACTCCTGTGTTTTTCGCTATATTTAGTTTTTATCCATTTGTCTGTCAATAAATGGCAATATGTAAAAATGAACAATCATTCTTATTGAAATACTGAAATACGTCATGTAACGCTTGATTGAAATCGTTTCAAAATCGCAAATCGGATCTTTTCTCCGAATATTCTGCATAAAAAAAGTAACATTTTTCAGTAGTTACGAAAACAGACTTGAATACAATCGTTGCGTTGTTGGGTAGAAAATAATGTGTCTACATTAAAGTTTCTAATATACAGAAATACGCAAAAAATGTAGTATTACATGAAATTTTGAATGAAAAAATTTCAATCTTACAATTTAGAAGATTATTTGGTGAGTGTGATATTTTAATTATAGTGATTAGTGTGATCATGTGTTTCAAAAATGAAATTCACTTTTTCTCGTGTAAAAAGTTGAAGTAAACAAGATTATATTTCATACACTCAAATGGCAATGCTTTTAAAAGGTAATTATTGTTATTTAAATATAGATAAACTAGTTCTTTATTTTAATATTCGGCTGTTTAAATGTGTGATTGCTTTTTTACTATATTTATCTTTTTTGATTAATGTTATTAAACCTTAGGTAAAAGATCAATAGAATATTCTAAAATTATTTTAAAACCACGCAGATTAAAATTATAGACTTTATCATATAGTTTTAATGATTTTCTTGAAACATGGAATATAAATACTAGTAAAAAAGTGTGTGTGTGTGTGTGTGTGTGTGTGTGTGTGTGTGTGTGTGTGTGTGTGTGTGTGTGTGTGTGTGTGTGTGTTGTGTGTGTGTGTGTGTGTGTGTGTGTGTGTGTGTGTGTGTGTGTGTGTGTGTGTGTGTGTGTGTGTGTGTGTTGTGTGTGTGTGTGTGTGTTGTGTGTGTGTGTGTGTGTGTGTGTGTGTGTGTGTGTGTGATATAAGAAATCCTTGCTTGTGTGTTTTTAGCATATTTCAGTTCAATTCAAATCAAATTAATTAATTAAAATGAACCAGAATTGTTTCAAAGGCAATGGTGAAATTTTCAATGGATGGAAACAGGTTACTAACCTCAGGACAACAGGACATTCTTGTAGGCACTGGCAGCAACTCCAACTCAGGGGTAGACAACCTAGCCACTAATTCTACATCCTCCCCTACGGATACAAATATATCACATCCTTATAATACATCATAATAATACAAAGAACAAAATTACGCCCCATACCGTCAAAGTTTATGTATATAAGCAATCTATCTTTGCAATGACGGATCAAATAAGAAATCAGTAGTTAGCAATATAAGTGAGACCGTTATATATATATATATGTCCAAATAAAATTATTCTCCCTTCTAGGATTTTGTTGTAAATCCTACAGCTCTACAAATATCCCGTTATTAAGTTTTATTGTAACATTAACACAAACCGAGGCTTTTATAATTTAATGTTTTAATCTTTAAAGACATGCCACAATCTACCTGAAATTTTAGGAAGTTCTCAAAAAGAAGAGTTGGAATTTTAAATTGATCTCATCAGTTTAAATACAAAATAAGTGTTCTATCTGATTTTAAAAAAGTTAAATATTTTATAGTTTTTAACATTTTTATAATATAAACTTCAATAATTTATAAGCCAATAAAAATTAAACATTTTTGTCATCCCACGTAAAAACTTTAGATTCGATTTCAAATTTTACATTTAAATGCTTGAAGTAGCGCATTTAAAAAGTATTTAATTAAAATACATTTTAAATTACCGTAGAATAGTTTTCCTTACGTATATTTTTCTAAATGCGTGTGATTTTCTAAGATACATTTTTAAAAATAATTAGGGTGCTTATTTCATCATTCTTTTCGATTCGCTCTGAGAATTTGCATTTTCAATTCGAATTAAGAATACTCAGTGTTTTGCTTGTTGTAGTTGATTAAAATAGTTGTAATAAATAAAGATAATGCCCTCATTTTTTAAAAAAAATTTAACTTTACTTGATTAAGATTTTTTTATAACTTTCGAGTACTAAATGTGTGACCCTTCCACCTTTATGCGAACTTAACCATTCGGATCTATTATCACTTATTTATTTACCTTTTAGTGAGCATTGAGTAAAAAAATATTATTATATAAGAATAAGACCTTCTTTAGCATAATTTCCATTAAATACAGTTATTTTAATGACAATTTAAGAAACAATCGCTTCGTGCGTACACTGTCATTTAATAATTTTTATCTTTTATAAATGTAACTTGAGTTTTCCATAAAATGCTTTGCTATATTTTTTTAACTTAAATCTTACTTTTAATACATTCCCCAAACTATATCTCTACTGCATAGAATGTGTATTATAATTTCCCCTTTCAGAGGCAATAATAGTGCAAACTACAAAAGTATTAAGAAAAAAAACAATTTTCTCTTGAAAGGCCACACACACATTCTTTGAAAATAAAACTAAAAAGAAATGTGCAAAAAACATTTTTACAGCGCTCACTTGAACTCAATATTTTTAAGGAAAGAAACTTAATTCAGATAAAACAAAAGACATATAACTCTTTATTTGAAGGATTTACTCAAGTGTGATATATGCTGGGAGCCTATCAAAACCACTGTTGAAAAAATTATTAAATTCAGTGCAAGTTACAGCGAAATATATCATAAATCTATACCTCATTTCTCTCTGATTTAAAAAATCCTTGTGAAGAGTTTGATAATAATTTAAATAAAAAGCATTTTTGTATAGAATTTTGGTTAAATATTTTATTCTTATATTCATGTAAGCTCAGTATCATTTAAAAATTCATCATTTTATATTTCTTTACATAATATAAACTCAACAATCAATTATTCTGTTTGTAAAAAATGATTTGTAATTGCTTATTTTAAAAACTAAATTAAATTTGTTAAATTATGATATATTCAAGAACAAAATGAAGGAAAAATCTTTAATTAAAAATTGATGCTTTAAATAAGTTCTAGATTAATTTTTTTTTACTGTCTGTGAATTCAGTAACTTATTAGTAGTGAAATTTTAAGGTTGAAATATTCTTTAGTACTTTTTTGTTAGAAAGAATAGGTGCATTTTATCAATTACAATTAAATCTATCAACTTATTTGTTTTCAACAGAATTAATAGGCCAAATTATGAGACAAATTTATGTAATACCGAGGGAAAAAATTTCTATTCCAACAATTTCATTAAATAATAGATTTAATTAATTTTAAATATTATAAAACCTAATACATTATTTTTTTCTTTTCGTGTGTCATTTTAAACTTTACTTTCAACCATGTCGTTTCTATCTGAATTGCTTCACAATAAATGATTTCTATTTTAGGAATACCCATATTTTTTAACATTACTTCAAGGAAGATAATTTTTTAAATACAAAATTTTTAATACATGAAATAAATCACTCTTTTCTAATTTTCATCCTTCTAAAATTTTTATAAATTTACCGCCCATATCTCTTGATTAATTTCTTACATTTCTGAAAACAAATATTGTAATAACATCTTTTAAAAAACAAATGTGCATGTATTATATGTATATACCGTCGATAACATGTAAAAAATATTCAGTTTTTCTAAGTAAAAGTTTAAATTATTAAAATCTATGAAATTATATAAGAAAAGGGGTTTTAAATTATATAGTTCTTTTAAAAAAGAATCAACTTTTGAAAACCATACTTACCGGATTTGCATTTTCTTCCACAAGGGGGTAATGAAGATTCATTTTCCATCTCTTGCAATACATTTGCAACAGTTCACTCTTCATCTGTGAAACAAATAAACTATACACATTTTAGTTATTAACAATTTGCCCTTTAAAAATAAAATTTTTGTTATAAAATACAATTATTAAATAGATTATTTATTTCTTATTCCCTTACTTCTAACGTTTTAGTTTTATAAAATTAATTAACAAAAAAATAGTGTCAACTTCCCTTTGATTAATGTAGTAAACGACATTCTTTTTATATTTGCCTAATATCTGTCTTTCTTGTTCTATTTTTAAAAATAAAATGGAGAAAAGAAAAAGAAAAGGGGAAAAAATTATGGATCTTCAACTTATTTAACCTCTTAGACCTTTTGTAGGATATTTTTTATTTCCTTTTACAGATGGTATCGATTGGAACTTTAAGGCTTATTTAGGAACTTTTGGGCTTAATTAGTAAAACAGCCACTTTCTTTGTATATACATATTGACTTTTACTTTCTATTTTCTGTTTTTGGCACACGATGAGGGTTCACTTTGTATGGTATTTATTTTTTATTGCATTTTAATGCATTTCTTACCCTTTCTCAAGAATCTCGGTGGAAGGGGTTCAAAATGAGGAATCATTTTGCGTTTGTAACTTCCCTTTGTGTAGCAATAAATTGTCTTCTCAGAGAGCCGGTTTGTTACTCAAAACCCTTTGGGTGAGCTCAGTCCTCCCTAATAAGTAAATAAATGTAGCAGCACATTCTTCCTTTCATACAAATTGATGTTTTATTAAAGGCAAAGCTACCACCGTATCAGTCGTATCAATAATACGGGGTCCCAAGCTTCAGGGGCCTCAAAATGTGTCATAAAAACGTAAAATATTAAAGGGCCCCCAAAAAGGCCACCAAGGAATTTTGATACAGGACCTACTCAAGACTAGCTCTACGCCAGTGTGTATTATCCCTCCTTTATGGTGTTGCAAGTTTAATGGCCAGCAGTGCATTTATCCTTATTTATTAATTTTTTCAATCAAATATCATAGAAATAGATTAAATTATTACACATAACGTACACACCTTTCAAATTATGTCTATCAGTCCCCTCTGCTTAATTTATTTTTTACATGATATTGCTTAAAAATAAGAAAACCCTCTTTCTTTGATCTATATTCACAAAATCTCTCTCAATGACAATTATTCTACTTAATTCATCAAAATTTTTAGAAATATCACACCCTTTTAATGAGTATTACCTTATAGGGATCTTATTGAGATTATTAGGCTATTTACATGAAGGAGAAACGCTAATATAACTTAACATAAACATAGCAGTAATAAACAATGATTGTGACTCTTATTTAAGCAGGAAAAATATCTCGCGCGCGAATGTTTTCAATTGCTTGTGTTCTGACTTTGATCATAGCGGCTTTTGTGTGCAAAATCTCTATAAGACATCAATATTTCTAATAAGTTTTTCTATTACACTACTCAGTTGACCTTTAGGGCAGTGGTTCTTAAACTGTAGTGTGTGGACCACTGTCCTTCTATCTGGTCCTTGGACCCCCTAGGGTTCACAAAGTCTTTCTAGGGGCCCACGAAGGTCTCTAATTTAGTGTTAAAATTTCTTTTTTTTTTACAGACTCTGAAAAGCCTTGTAAAAAATTGAAAGACGTGCCCCATCCTAGATCATTAAGCCCAAAGAAAAAACTGTATTAGAATGTGTATTACAATCAAGAATATTAATTCAGGTTTTTTTTTATTGTTTGCAACCACATAGCCATTACTACAACATAATATTTTCAAAAAATAGCAGAAACGATGGAGGGGAGTGTTAAAAAAATTCTGCATAGGTAGCAGAGGCAGTCTTAAGATTATTGAGGAACATTTAAATCAGTTATCCATGTGTTGGGAATCAGGGAGGAGTGTACAAAATTTTGGGGGTCCGCGATGTCAGACTCAGGGGCGTAACGTACACCCCCGCAACTCCCACATTGCAGGGGGCAGGGACTCTAAGGGGCCCAGAGCTTGACTGACGCTAAGTACGTATTTGGGCTTCGGGTCCTAAACCTGAGTTTGCAGGATGGGGGGCCTAATATTCTCCGTTACGCCACTGGTCAGGTTAATACATAAAGGGGCCGCGGCGATCGAAAGTTTAAGAACCGCTACTTTCAGGCATTTAGAAATTAGCTCGGCAGAGAATTTTTTCGAAAGTTTCTTTCGTCAAGAGATCCACATAAATCACTTTAACATACTAGTCCTAAATAAAGTTCCATATAATGAGAGAGAAGTAATACGATGTATCTATTTCTTCACTTCAAATTCCTTAATTATTAACTATCCGCCGCTGAAATTTTGAAGGACTCTAATTAGCAGCCAAAATCATTTAAAAGCGTTGAAAATACCTCGTATTTAAATTTGATACGCACTTGAATATTTTACTCTTCCTGTTTTTAGATTTTTTTCAGAGCTAAGAATTATCACTTGTTATATTTTTAAGTGAGCGCAGGTGGCGTTCTCATTACTCTCTTGATGGAGGCTCATAATTATTAAGTCCGTTATCAATAGCCCTCTTGTTGCTTTAAAGTGTGATGTCAATAACTATCAATCAATTCAAGAATGTTTTTAAAAAGTATGGTAAGCAAACGACTTAAAGATGTAAATTGTGTTTATTTTAAAATTAAGAAACACTTTTTTTATTCTAAATCACTCTTTCTTTGTTATGTTTCAGCACATTAAAATTTAAAAACTCATCTTATCACAATCTTTCTTTTAAAAATCCTCATGTACCTTTTCCATTAATGTAACTGACACTTTTTTTTATTCTAAAGCACTCTTTCTTTGTTATGTTTCAACACATTAAAATTTAAAAACTCATCTTATCACAATCTTTCTTTTCAAAATCCTCATGTACCTTTTACATTAATGTAACTGACCCTTTTTTTTTATACTAATGCACTCTTTCTTTGTTATATGTTTCAGTACATTAAATTTAAAAATCTCATCTTATCACAATCTTTCTTTTCAAAATCCTCATGTACCTTTTACATTAATGTAACTGACCCTTTTTTTTATTACTAATGCACTCTTTCTTTGTTATATGTTTCAGTACATTAAATTTAAAAACTCATCTTATCACAATCTTTCTTTTCAAAATCCTCATGTACCTTTTACATTAATGTAACTGACCCTTTTTTTTATACTAATGCACTCTTTCTTTGTTATATGTTTCAGTACATTAAATTTAAAAACTCATCTTATCAAAATCTTTCTTTTCAAAATCCTCATGTACCTTTTACATTAATGTAACTGACACTTTTTTTATTCTAATGCACTCTTTCTTTGTTATGTTTCAGTACATTAAATTTAAAAACTCATCTTATCACAATCTTTCTTTTCAAAATCCTCATGTACCTTTTACATTAATGTAACTGACCCTTTTTTTTATACTAATGCACTCTTTCTTTGTTATATGTTTCAGTACATTAAATTTAAAAACTCATCTTATCAAAATCTTTCGTTTGAAAATCCCCATGCACCTTTTCCATTACTGTAACTGAATTAATCAAAATTTTCGTAAAGTATTCGAGTTAAAATCAGGAATGTATTAATTTCGAATGCTTTAATTACTAAGCAATAATAATCATAAGTGATCCAATAATTTTAAGATTTTTTTAGATAACTGTTTCAAGTTTATTAAATTTAGTAATAGAAGGAAAAATAATATCTTTTTATATTCTCTTTGTAATCAACAATCTTTGTTTGATAAATAATTCTCTTAATTATATTCTACAGACGTATAATAATATACTTTCATGCTGAAGTCCATATACAGGAATTTAAAACATGTATCAAGGCATTTGTCACCCATGTTTTTTATAAGAGAATTTGTTTTCTTATTTACCTCTCCTAAACTCTTTACGGGTGTCTATTCTTAAGGGAGTGACTTAAACCGTTGAGTAAAACCGGTGTCTGAGATAGATTGCGTCATTTACTGAATGTTACGACGTAACATTACATAAATCTATGAGTGATAAGATTTTTTTAGTGTTCGTATCGGACAACGAATGATGAATAGGCCTCTAGGCAATTGGTCCCCATACTTCGAAGGTAGAAAAGAGATAGGACTTTTTTTCTTTTTTCTCCATAATTCAGAAATATTTCGTCAATCAAAAGTAAATTTCTGTTTCGGATGCATCTCAATGAATAATTCCTTATTATTAATTTTATCTATCTATCTTTGCTCGTTTAAGCTGTTTTAATCAGTTAATTAATTAATTAAGAAGAGGAATTAAAAGTTGAATTTTTAAAATATAAGTAAAAAAATGCGAGAAAAGGCTGTGCTTAACTTCTTCGACATACCTGCACTTAAAAAAATATTGTATTTACTGAATTATTGAATACTGAAGAATTAAACAAGAAAAATATTTAGTAAAAGTTGTTATATATTCACAAAATTTACACATATACACAAATCCTAATATAAAATGTTTGAGACGCACAGGCACTAAAGTGTTTCTAAAATCAAAACTTTAAAGGCTACATTGTTTTGGTATGGGTTCACAAATTTTATCTGTAAAAGCTGTACGATGAGGATTACAAGTGAGAAGTCGACCAATGAAATCCTACACATATTCCATAGGTGATATATCCCGTCGTTCTAACTCCTTAAGTTGTTGAAATATCGCTCTCTTGCGTCGAAAAGGAATAGTTAGGAATCACCTATCACTTATAATTAGCAGATAACCACTGCTAAACATACACGCCCCGCTACAGTTGTGAAACTTACACACATTATATATACATCACACAAGGAGGTATAAAATAGCTTAAAAAGAAATCACCAGATAATTAGGGTATTATAAAAATTAGCATATGTATATATCGATCAAATCTGGTGTGTCAGTCAGTTTAGTATAGGAAAAGTACCTTTAATATGGAACATGATCCCTTCGAGAAGCAATGCAGCGATGTGCGATGCTCTCAACTATACTAATTCTGTAGGAAATGCGAGCCATTGCTCTTCCAAAGCAGTTGAAAGCATAACTAGGGTCATAGGAGGTAGCAGCTTTATGTCGTCCTAGAGCGTCCCGAACATGCTCGATAGGGTTAAGGTCCGGTGATGGTGCTGGCCACTGCATGCTCTGAATTTTTTCCTGATCAAGACAAGCATCCACGATGCGAGCCCTGTGTGGTCTCGCATTACCATCCTGTAGCATGAAAGTATCACCTATTGCTCCCGTATAAAAGCGCATATAAGCATCCAGGATGTCATCTCTATACGTGTGAGCATTAATATCTCCACTACAAAACAAATGAAGATCTGTGCGTCCCCTTAAAGAGATACCGTCCCAAACACAGACACTGCCTGATCCGTATGCATCTCTTTCACGTGTATGTCATGGATGAAAACGAGTTCCAGGTTTCTCCCCAAATGAAAATAAACCAACTGCCGCTTTCGTGGCTAAGAAAACAGACCTCTATTGAACACGCACTAGTGGACATTTTGACGTGTCCACTGCAAACGTTTCCGATTATGGCGAGACGTGAGCTGGAAGCAAATGGCTGATCACCTGGAATTAAAGTCACGGTCGTGAAACCTTTGAGGCACGGTTGACACCAACCTTTCGAAGCTTGCAACGAGGGAGAATCTGAGTTCAGCCGGAGTTGTGGCTCTATTCCTTCATGCACATAATGATAAATATGGGCCATTGGCACGCGTGGGAGCGTGTGACTATCCATGGCTGAACCTCCTGAATGCCGAATCCGTGATTAGAAATTGTTTCCAGTCTATGAATCACAGACTCACATTCAGCCATCTAGATACTTCTGTCTGACTTTGTCTTGACTCTAGTCTCCCAATAGCTCGTCATCGCAGTTCTTCGGTCAAATTATGCCTGGAGGTCATTGTTACAAATTCACTACACCAGATTTTTAATCTCTGGCACGCAGCTAATATTGCTGCCTTGATCTAAGACATCCATTTTTATACTCCTTGCAAATGATGTACTCTGACTGTATCGCCACTATTTTGCATAATGTGATATCGTTCAGCTCCTTTTACCTACCAACATATTAAAATTTCATTGGCTTATTTTCGGGCTAGTTATCGCTATTTTTGTGACGTTTCCTTGATTTATGATAACTAGTGTAGTTTTGTATATTTATACGGTAAACTTGGCAAATATGTAGGTACTAAAGTAATATGATCACATTTAAGTAGGCACCTATATTACACGTAACGGTTTTAAGTTGGTATGTGCACACTGTGGAGTTGGCAATGATCAAGGGTCATGGCAGCTGGGTAATTGTTTTGTGTTGTTGTGCGTTTCAATCAGAAGTGCAAACGGACCAATTCTAATAAAGTACAACTACCTGGTATTTCAAATTGGGGTTTTTGTTATATTTTAGTTATCTACTTAAGATTTAAAACGCAAAATTAATTAATTTTGCATGAAATCTATAAATGGCTACAATTTTATGTGTGTGTAGTATCCCCGTTGGTGGAAGCGGGAGGTTTCATTCTTTTTCCCTTCGACATCAGTAAGGCCAATTATTGAATAATGTCTCTAGAGCAAATATGGGTAGTAAGAATAAGGGTAATATGGGTAATACATCATTTGTGAGGAAGTAATACTTTCCAACCCTACTCCCGGATCATCTTCTCGTCCTACATGTCCTTTGAATTCTTCTTCTTTCAGTATAATAACTTAGGACTAGTTACAGCAGCACATGGCTTATCTATTGTCACTACTGAATCCTCGCAGTCACCAGCATCACATTTAGAGGAACTGAGTCCAATACCAACACTGAAAATAACCTGTGGAAATCGTGGAATTCGTTAAGAATGTTGCAAGAGAGCTAACAAGTGCAAAAGATCTGGCTTCTAGAGGCCTCTAAAGAGGTCTCGAGAGAAGGTGTAGGGGCAAAACGCAAAGCAACGGTAAGTGCAAGAAAACACAGTGTTCCTGCATTTGTCCTGTATGTGGTGCTATTATGATGAAAATCAAGGACAGGAATAGGTGAAATGTTGTGGCTCTTTTTCATCCTGGCTCCATGAAGAATGTGTTGTTAGAGGGTGACTCCTTCTATTCTAATGAGCGTAGCGTATGATATACTAGTTGCTAGTTCTCATTATAAGTGTTGTTTTTCTTTAAGTTTGTAATAATTTGTGTAATTTAATAGTTTATCTGAATTTCGCCATTCAATTATTTTTAGTTTATAAATAAAAACATTAGATATTTTTTGTAATACAATTTGATCAATAACAAAGGCTTAATTTTACTTCTTATCATTTGTCAAACATGTAATTTGAGTAAAAGTGCATTTTTGCTTGGAAAAGGTAAACTTAGATATAACAATTTCTCTTACCTTTTTTATAATACAACCTGCCCATATTTCCGGCACAATTTTGTGCCTATATTACCTAAAGTATCAGTCAAATATGAAAAATTGCTGAATTTGTTGATGAGCCTTTATATACTTTTAGCAACAAGAGTTAGAAGTTTGTTCATATACCTTAGAAATGCCATACTCTGAAGCTTAAAATATGTTAATTTCGGGAAAATGGAAAAGGCTTTAGTTTAGCATATTTTCAATTAAATGTTTTGGTGTCCATATTAGCCAAGTTTACGTTATGTATTATGTTATGTATCGACATGATGGTATTCATTTTGTGTGATTTGTAGTCGTGGCAGTTTAAAAAACCTTCTTTATATATTGATCATATCATCGTTTATTTAATCAATTTTAACATTAAATGAGAAAATTGTACACTTTAAGCGCTTTGATGACAGGAAAGCAAGAGTGGCAATAATCTCTTTTCTGGGCAATAAAAAACAGGGGGCGGATGGGATATGATACAAAAAATAATTACATGTTCAAGGGAAGGGAATTATTAGTTACTTTTAGAAATTCATCAGTATTTTAGGAAAAAGTTCCAACGTTTAGTGAAGCAAGTGTAAGTTATTAAGATATTCCTTTAGTTGGAATCGCCAATAAATCTATCAAAAATTTAAGGTTTAATCTTTTTACGTAGAATTACTGTTAAATTTGTCAAAAAATAGATTTTAATACTTTAAAACGAGATGAAATGAGACTCGTTTCGAAACAGGGTACTCGTAAATATGATATAGATATCATAAATATAAAATATTCGAATTTTAAATAAATATTACTCTAAATTATTATATATGCATATAGTTTTATGTATATATATATATAATAGTTTTATACATATATATGTGACTAAGAATAACTTGTATTGTACTGGTTTTTAGCTAAATCTAGGTTATTAGTAAGCGCGATTTTATTACCCTCATTTTTCCACACAACACGTTTAATCTTAAAATGTAAAATCTGTTTTTCTTAGCAAAAGTTAAATATTGTTCATAGAAAAATGTGTGACTTTCTGAATAAATCCTTATTAGGGTCAATGTTATGACACATCTGTGTTCGTCTCTCATAATCAGCAATGAAACATTTTCTATGCAAATGTATTTCCCCCATTTTGTACAAGCAACGGAACATTAACAGTTGCTTGAAATAGGAATGCATTTAAAAATAATCGAAAGATTACTAACAATATAACTCCCATTAAGTTCAAAACAAATTAAACAAATTAAAATTTTCAAAGGGTTTTATTTCAAATCACAATTAATAGTAAATTAATATTACTGTAGCATATTTTCATTTGGTTTTAAATTAATTTATCAGATTGCAAATTAGGTTATTAAAACTTGTAAAAATTCATTTTATATCAATTTTAAGCAATAAAAAACATGATTTTTTATAAAAATGCATATTGCATGATTATTAAACATAACTTTTTAAAATCGAACGAAACATGCAGTTTTAATTGATTTAAATTGATCTTACTTTTTACATTAATTCATTTTGCAAATTGTTCTTTCAATGTCTTAAAACTAAAACTCTAGAATAATTGAGTGAATATTCGAAATTGTATTTTTGATTCTATAGAAAAATATTAAAACATTTCTTAAAGCGTGATAAAACAATTCCACAATCCAAAAAAGAATTATATTTTAAGAATTTTTATTCACAGTACCATTCTTTTCATTAAAACTCATCTTTAATATTTTTAAGTTATTTATAAATATATTTTACTAAGAAAACGTTGCTTCACAGATAAATGAATCAACTTGAGCTTTTGGATTGAAATTAACGTTTTAAAAGCGTGTGATTAATTCCCTTCATCGTATTTTCATCATATATTTAGAAAAAAATAATACAAAACAATCCCTAAATATGAAAAACTAAGTAATAATATCCTTTTAAACGTTATCCCTGCCCCCACACACTCACTCTTTAGCTTGTCATTACTCACTGTTTCCTTTACAATATTTAATCACCTTCCTATAAGAATTTAGGTTACATAACAAGTGGATGGTAGCCGTTGTTAATAAAAACCTTCTAACGTAGTTGCTGTTCCACTTTATAAGAGAGAATGACTCACGACTTTCTTTGTTTCCGACACACGATTTCGAGTACGTGAATCAGTTCTACGCATACATATGCACTCTTAGTTTCAGCAATAAAATAAAATAACAAAGGCTCTCGTTCATAACCCAGTCTTATCGTAACTTTTGTCAAACTATCTTAGTGTTTCAAAAGTCTCATTCCATTTATTATTTATTCATATGTTATGAACTTGTTCGAAAATATAAAAAATAAATTATGTAACATTAATTATGTAATATTTAAGTAATGTATACGAATTCTATGTATTTTCCAGACAACAATACTTCTAAAACACAAATTCTCTATTTTTTCTCCCTTTCTTTCGAAAGTAAACCCGTTTCTCTTTTTTAAACAGTTCGATGTTTCTATGTTTTTTGTAGTAAATTAAAGCTAAATAATTTTACTATTTTATCTGAAAATTAATTACTTCGAGATACTTATTTATCATCAATAATTAATTGTAATGAAGAATTCATGAATTAGTATTAGAAATTATTGTTTTGTAACTTATCTTAAAACGTGTCTTTATGTCCAAACTACATAAAATATACGTGCAAAGTTACAGTTAATCAAAATTGTAGAATTTAATTCTTTATTTTCGTACAAAACAATGATAGAATTTTCATGACACCAACACTACTCAAGTGAATGAAACATTTTACAAAGGAAAATAGTACTTTAGATATAAGCATTTCGTGATAATAACTCATCGCAACATGACATGATTATTTTTTCCTGTAGATCCCGTTAAACCAAATGCCGATTAAAATAGCGTTTGTGTATTACTTTAACTCCTAACATTTTAGAATTTTTTTTAAAAAAATTAGATGATTAAAAATTGTGGAAGAGATTTAGAGAAAAATTCATTAATTTCTGAATAATTTAACTGGTAAATAATTTTTAAAAATCCTTCAAAAAGAATGAGACTTTAATTTCAATTATCTTCTCTTGTATGAATAAAATCACTATTCGTGATTCTAATACATGTCACGCAATCTCAATAGAACGGAAAGCAAGGACACTAGTAGCCATTTAACGAGGTCAAGTTCTAGTCTTGATAAGATACGCATTAATCCAACCTGTCTTTTTCATGCTTGATGTGTTTCAGTATATTGTTCCAAAGTTGGTGGAGGCCTTGGATTGATTGAAAACACAAAGGTATATCTATATATATTCCGAAAACAAATCGCTTATTCTTTTATGGGTGCTGGTAACTAAAATTCGAAAACATGCTGGATCCTATCATGGTAAATAACAAAATTCTAAACTAATTACTGTAAACATACAACACAAGCTTAACGCTCAGAAATCATGTGTAAAAAAACGGGAAAAAATTTTTTAACTATGTTATTTGATACAAAAGCAATCATTCGAATCTTTTTTCTTAGGTATCAGGAATTTATAATTTTGAATATTTAAGTGATTATCATGATGTAAAAAGAAATTCGTAATTTGTCAAATTTATCTCTAACATATGTTTCCATACAATTAATAACTCATTTTAAAATATATAGCCAAATCGCTTTTAAAATTGCTTTTATAGAATGAGAGTTTATTAGCACCGCAAAGCATCACGGGATTATTGGCAATAAACCTCATACATCTGAACCTTTTTCAAGTGAAATGAGGACGGAATCTGAGCTGTGGCACCCACTCTCCAAACTTCCATACTACATCAATATGAGAATTTTGAACCAACCCCTCTACATGGCGAGTCTTCAGTGTCATCAAAACTCGAACTCATGATTCGACAACGACAGCCACAAGTCCAGTGGCGAAACGTACACCCCCGCAAACCCAGCATTGTGGGGGGCCCAGGATTCTAGGGAGCCCAAAACCTGACTAACGCCAAGTACGGCTTGGGGCACAACGCCTGACTAACGCCAAGTACGGCTTGGGGCACAATACCTGACTTTGCCGAGGGTTCGTAATATTCTCCGTTACGCCACTGCAAAAGTCCGTAACTATAATTACTAGGCTACCGCGGCCGACCTACTTTTATTGTGAGCACTGCACACAAATTTTAAACGTCCAAAAGTCTTAGACGTTGAATAGTACAAAGGAATATATGAAATAAAAGTTCATTTTAAAAATTTTATTCGAGTTGGAAAATTAATTAATAGAATTACGGAATTATAATTCTAATCTCACTCTCATCTCAAATATTAATATCCAGGATTTTAATTAAGTCAGCTCTTTGAGATTTAACATTTGTTGTTAAAATACTTAAGCATTTGGAAACTAAAACTTCGCAAAAACAGGCATCTCTCTTGGATAAGTTATACACTAACCAAAAATCTAAAATTCAGCTAGCTTGCATATTAAACTATCGTTAGATAGAACTTGGGTAAAAAGATATCTAGTTGCAATCTTTTCAGGGGGAGATAAATATATCTTCTAGATAAGATAAATAATTACACTTCTTTAGTCTCAGTACATTTAGATTCTGAAGAACTCTTGAAAATCATCACCTTTAAATCTGTTTTCATCTCAAGACTGCTCTCTAAACTTTATAATAACAGCCTTTGTAAAAAAAACGCTAATTAAAACAAAGAATGCGTTAAATGGAAAGTCTTGAAAGAAAGATGAAAGTTAAAATTCATGCTCAGGGAAATTTTTAACTTTTTCGTGTAATTCGCTCCGTTTCTTTTTTAACGCCAAGTTTGTGTTTTTTAAGCCAATGCTTTTAACTTTTATTCTACTAATTAAGGTTTATAATTAAGAAAAAAAAACGTTTCCGGGAATATTACCTCATAAATTGGTATGAACGAGTGAATTACGAGACAATTTATTTAATCAGTTTCGTATATTGATTTTGAGGTACTTTTTTTTTTCCTTTTCTGAAAAAGATACTTAAAAATATATTTCTGCTCTCCCCCACCTCTCTCTCTCTCTCTCTCTGCCTTATTTTTGTCATAAAATAAAACATAATTTCTCAAAGTTTTTTTTTAAATAAGTCAGATGCGTGGAGATGAATCTTAAATATTAATTGTATTTTCAATAAACTACTTCAGCCAGTCATCGAATTTTACTTAATTACTCCCTCGTAAAATTACCTTCTTATTATGCGAGTTTTATCGCATAATTTTTTATTGGAAGGCAGAAGTATGATTTTTATGTATTTTTTGCGGAGAAGGAGAAGAAATTTTTTTGTAAAAGAGAGAGATAAATATAAAATTATGCTGTGACTTTTTCTTTAATCCTCAAAGAGAAGAACTTCTCCTCCCCTCCCCCATTAACATAACAGCAAAGCATTATTTTTAAGTAATTAAAAACTTGCATCGAAATTTTTATAAGTTTTTCGAAAGTTTATTTTATTTTCATAATTGCAATAAAGTTAATAATCATAATATTCAAGAAAATTTATTATAAATTGTATATATTATTTCATTTAGTAACCAAAATACATTAATGGGCATATAACTTTAATAAACACAGTTAATTTTTTAAAAAAATATATTGTTGTATATATTCTTTGACGAGTTGTATACTCTCTTTCCAAACGAGTCGTGCTACAGCATTCAATCTAAGCCAAAGTGTTTAATCTCTGTGTGTTCTAGATTGTTTTTATTATTATTATTTATTTTACTTTGATTAAATATACAGAACTTGAATCAAAGGTTCTCTATATAAGGGTAGAAAAATTCGTAGATATACTTCACCAAGTTAAATTTTAATCTTTGCCTCGTGAGAGAAAGTGGGACTTATATTAACGTCACACTATAAAGCTGCAAGAGGACTTTGGCGATGGAACTCGCAAATTTGAACCATGGTCCAGTAACGAGGAGGACACCGGAGCTGGCACACCCCTCTCCTAACTTCCACACCACGCCAACGGGAAGACGTTTTACCCTAGACATATTTAATGGACTTCGGCCCCTCTGCACGGCGGTTCTTCAGCAATACCAGACTCGAACTCATGACATGCTCACCACGAGTCCTTTACCTTGACCACTAGGCTATCGTTGCCATCTTTTTCACGTGAATAATAAAATGAAATTCATTCTACATCCATCAAACATTTTTTTTATTAAAATGCATTTTTTTAAAAAAGTAATATAAAAAAAATTTAATCAATTCCTACTTAGGTCAACAATAAAAAAATTTATTTTACTTTTTTATTAAATTGTTACAATTTATATGAATATGTATATACATATGACAGAATCACAATATTAAGGGGCAAAAGAGAAAGCGATTTTCCTCTTGCACAATTTTCCATTTTCCTTTCTATATAGGGTGTTGGACTATTTTTATTTGTTTGTTTTACTTTTATTCATTCATAAAATTTAATTATTCTAATAAAATAGTATAGTTAAAAAGAAATCACATTCTCAGAAATTAGACCATTCCAGGTAATATTCGAATCCACGACCTTTCGATTAGAATTCCAACGCGCTATCCATTCCGCTACAGGGACACAACGAACGATTTTCCTTTCTATATATGCTGAAGGACTATTATTTTGGTTAATTGCTATTTATTCATTTTTTAATTTAATTAATTAATTAATATTTGAAAAATTGTATTAACATCGAGTGTGTCATTCACTACAAGTTTAAAAAATGTATTTGAACTTGAATGGATGAATAGAAAGTATTTTATTAACTCAGAAATATTCATACCTCAGCAATATATTTCTATTTTTATATTCTTCAGAAATAATTACTTATATCATTTTATGAGTAACATGACGAACCAATTTGCCAGAATTTCTATATCGTATCACTCATAAATCTCTGTATTCTGTTAAACGTATAATATAAGTGAAAACATCAAAAGATACTTTCAAACATTATTAAAAGAGTGTAGTGGGAAATAAATATTACTCAACGAGTATTTCTCTGATTAAAACACTTATTAAAATTTACATTTTAATTTATTCACCATCTTTCTGTGAATAGACACTATACCGTTTTTTTTTTTTTTCCTTTTTATCCAATTTATTTTTTATTTACTAAAAAGTAACTAAAACATGTGCTTAGTGGTGCAAACTCACTTTTAAAGGATATAAATAGCTGAAAAATACTTTGTACTTACAACAGACTACGCTTTCAGCCCGCGGGAGATAGAGGCTGTCCCACAAGATGCCAACATAATAAAGCCCCCACCTGGTATAAAGACGACAACATGACGAAAGTATATAGTGGAATCTTCATTACAGCACTGAAAGAACAGTAAAATGATTCACTATGCATGCAAAATAATAAATTTAAATAAGCAACAGTATTATCATTTTGACTTGGGAGCATGTTTATAATATAAAAGAATCATAACTTCGTAAAAGAATAGATCAGTGCTTCTCAAACTTTCAATACTTGCGTCCCTATTCTCAACCATGATTTTCATCGCAACCCCCCCCCCTCTCTTCCATACAATAACAATGTATTGAATTCAATAATAATGTACTTAGCCCTAAAGCTACAATACTACTTTAATTATAAACCGTACAAAAATTAATTAATTTTGTATATAATTTGTATATGACAAGCCCATGGGGGGGGGAGCACTAGTATTTATTAGACTTGTTTTTAACTTAGTATTGAGGAATTAATGATTAAATACATTGTGCTGTACTGATACATTTATAAGTATATTATATCAGTGTAAATACGTATTTTATTTTTTTTTTTTAGTTATATCCGAATGTATCGTTTTATTTCCTTGAATAAATTAATAATTTTTTTAAGTAATTTTTTATTTTCGATTTTTTTATATGCTTGCGCTTTCTGGTAGAATTATCGCGCCCCCCTAGGGAGAGGAGCACGCCCTATAGTTTGAGAAACACTGGAATAGATCCATCTTTTTAAAAACTATTCATTGTTTGAGTAAAATATTTCAATTAGACTGTAGAATATTTATTTTTGAATGTTTATTGAAACTTAAATAAACTAATCATCAGTTTAGTGAAATCATTGTTTATCAAACATCATTAAATTCACAATAAGTTAGTATATTCAAAAGATAAATTTCTCTAGAAAATTAAAATGTTTCTCGTGTGTGGTACAAAAAGCTCCTTTGTAACTTCTGTTCTAAAAAACTTATTCTTGACCAATTTAATTTCAAAGAAATAAAATATTTTTCAGAAGTTAATTGAACAGTTAATTAATACTCAACATCTATATATCGTTTGATTATTAAGCTAGCAAAAAAGTTGGAAACCATTATTTATAAATAAAAAAAATTGAAAAGATCATCCCTTGAGTTTTATAAAATTTAAATATTTTTAAATACAAGTACTGATTTTGTATCTGTCCCCACAAAAGTATTTAAAAAATTAATAATTATCCTTCATTTTTAGCTTATGCTATATTTTAAGACCCATACAGCAAATTCGTGCTGGAGCATTCCACGCTCCGGGGGTTGCCAAAATATTTTTTTATTATTTTTACAAGTGTCATTGAGATTTGTGTTTATAAAGAGAAGAATGTAACACTTAATATAAAAATATTTCATGTATAAAAGAGATAAAAATTTCTAACTCGCCCAAACCTGCAAGATCGTGCGAGTTTGGCTTTAAAGGGTTATAAAAAAAATGTTGAAAATTTCTTGCGAAAAAGATTTTTAGGAAAAACAAATTAGAAAATATTGACTTTTTTAGAATAGAAGAATCATTTATATGGACTTTATATAAAAAAACGTATTAAGAAAACGCGAAGTTTAATCCTTAATCCTGAATTATAAAAAGTACATTATGACTCATCGCTTTCAGTTCTTTTCTTTGAACATTTTTCTCTTTCTTCAAAAATCTGGAATGATTTTTTTTTATGAATTTCTTATTTTGCTTGTAAATGATAAAGTATTATGATACTTACTGGATTATTGCATGTTTCAATTCAGATGAAAACTCCAGAATGCAATGCTTAAATATTATATGTATGTATTTCTCGTAATATTACTGAGAAATAAAATTAAGAAATTACTGTTAATTTAACTTTAGATCAACTACTTGCATTGGATATCATAGCCTCACACTTAATTTGATTCTCATAAGTCATTGTACTGACCTGTATGTGTATGTGTATCTAAATAACAACTATTTAAACGCCACTGTGTGTGTTACATTTAATATTTAACAAGTTGGTATTTAAAATCTGTGAGCCGTAGCCCTATTAACAACAAGCTATTAATCCTGTCGTTAAACTGTATTAGCCTTATGTATTTAGGACTCAAGATTTTAATAAAAAAATACGAAGTGTTAAATATTCAAACTGATTTTTCTTTGCCATTTTTAAACAGGAAATGCAAGCAATACCCCATTTGATTCTTTAAATCACATAATGCTCACATAAGCGGAAAAACTTTTTACTCTTACACATATAGTCTTACTCAAAAAAAATTTTTTAAAAATTTCTGATCCCAAAATAAGGTTGTTTGAAAATTCCTTTTCTACAAATGATTTGCTTTGCCTTCAAATATAAGTATTGGGGAAAAAGTGAAAAAATGCAGCTAAATTTATTCCCCCAAACTGATTTATGCAAAATAAATAAATTGCGCTTGGTGTGCATGATTTGAATTCTGCGATTCACTATCGCCTTACATTATATCTAAGTTCTTCTGGAAAATAATATCTTCTGCAAACTCTCATATTTTGAGAGTTTCTTCCTTTCTCCTTCGCATATCTCTTGGTCAAATGCTTTTAGGTAGGCATTTTTATAATCAGAATTATTTTAGTGCTGAGGTTGGTAAAGGAAAATGTTTTGATGTGGTTCAGATGTGCAAATTTGAAATACGTGATTCGATATGTTTTATTCAGAATAATTTAACATCTTCAATAAAATACTTAAGTTATTAACCCCCTATGCTATTACTAAATTTAATATTCTAAGCACAACATACATTTTTAATCTGGTATTGATGTGTCTTCTCATATATCAAAAACTTTTTATTTCATAAATTCTACAAAAACTAAAATAAACGTTCTAAAAGCATTCACTTCCCCTATCCAGTTAAGGACAAAGATCCTTTTAACGGCATCGTATAACAAATATCTACATAAGTTTTCACTTAAAACATTCCCAAATCAAAACCGATATTAGAATCCTATCACGTTGGTGAACTGTCTGTCCCAGTTGATCTTTTGAGTCACAAAACAAATAAGAGGAAGGATGTCATTAATTTTAAAGATTAGAGGAGCATTCTTCAAAATTCAACAAATTCAACGGAAAGTCAATATTGATTCTGCCAGCCCGTTTCCATAGCAACCTAAAAGCAAGGCAACAAATCTAGGTCAATACCGCGGAGAGTTAGTCTGTTGTGGATCTGATGCACATACCTCTTAAAACCATGCATGTCTGTAAAGAGAGGAAAGAACCCCCTCAATCCATGATGAATCATCCTTGGGAGATCCTCACCTGCAGAATAGCGATCATTTTATGAAAATGTGATCCCAAGAGATGATATCTGACGAGAATGCTTGCAAAAAATTCGACCATTTTATCTTTTACCATTATGTTTTTGAGAGAAACCACATTCCCCGTTACACATTATCGTTTTTCACTTACGCAGAAAAATTGCAATGAAGTATATATTATATAGTTTTTATCTCTCAATGATTGGATAGAAGAATGTCGTCTTACATTTTCAACTAAAAGCATCTTAAGTTATATGAGGACTTGGCAAATGTGTTGATACTTTTAATATGTAATTATTAGTCAATATATATAATATCCTTTTTTTTAATTTATGAAATTCCACCAAATAGCAGAATATTTTAGCAATTATATGTATATATATATATACTGTTTATCTATAATACTTCAACATTTTTTCCACATTTATAATATTTCGGTTATTTAATGAATTGTTGCCTTTAATTGTTTATTAACTGCTCATAAGCCCGCCATTCCTAAATTAATCTATTAAGAATTCATTAAAAACATGTTATATATCTCAATGCTTTTCAATTTGCTTTTTCTTTTCCTATAGACTGAACATAACAATAAACAAATAATGTATATTTGCTCGACTTTAAATTGATGTTTAATAAATGGAAAATAAATTTTTAAATTGTTATTCTACTTAACCCTATCTAAAATTTAAAATGATTGATAATTATTATAATACAATCAAATTTTATGAAAAACTTAAACTAAAAACAAAAAAAATCGTTGACAATGTGTAAAGAAGTCCAGGATGTCAAGCATCTAATATTTGCTTGTGCTAAATTCTCTTCCGAAAGACTTACTCTCATGAATTGCCTACAAAAGAACAATATACCGTGGCCTCCTCCTTTCTCTGCCTTTGTTCAGAGCAAATCTTCTTTTACATCGTTTTGTGCATATATTAATAGCATTTTTTCTCGTATTGTTTAGATTGTCTCAATTTAATTTTTTTTTTTTTTTTTACTATTTCATTATTTTTTGTGTGTTTGCTAACAATTACTGTGTATGTATGTATCTCTCTCTCTCTCTCTGGGGTTTTTTTTTAAAGTGCGTATATATATGTGTGTCTGTGTGTATATTCTTAAGTATTTGTGTGCATGCATGCTTTTACGCATTTGTATTTTGAAAATCTTATTCTGATCACACATGTGCTTCCAAACCTTCACCATTGTATAATTTTAATTACTGAATGTCTCCTTTTTTGCATGTGAGCAATGTTGTATTTTGTACTGTGTTTATTGTATTTGCATCCCGTCTTGTTTCTTTTTACCTTTCGATTTCCCATTTGTGCTTGTATCCCTGTACTTAAGACTTCCTACCACTATTGATTGAGTATTGACTTACGTTTGTAAGCCTTGTGTTATACTTGTTGGCACACAAGGAGTCTACCTAGAGTCTCAAAAAAAATGTGTAAAGAAATTTAAAGATGTTTATAATTCATTAATTTTAAGATACCCTTCCTCGGAGTTAGTAATTATGTGCTATAAATTTTGCAAATAACGAAAACAGTAAAATACAAAATAAGAAAAAGTTGACTGTTCCATTTTCAGATGAGGAAAGGTAATGCTCTTGTACACCTTCTTTCAAACAGTAACTCTCATAAAATATGATCTATTTTGCTTTTGAAGTTCGTGAACTACTGTGACTCATTTCATCAAATATAGTACACAGCCTGATCATACATTTAGTTTTGTATGTCTGCTGAATATAGAAGCTCAGTTGCATCAAAAATCTACCCTTTTATGACGATCACAAATGAACTTTCTTGATGTTTAATGGATCTTGCTTCTTTATTTTTTAGATGGCCTTAAATTAAAGCATAATAATAGTATAACTGTTTCATTAAGTTACATACCTGAAGCACTCCCTGATATGGAATTTAAATTTATTCGCCTGTAAACTTTTAGAGGAACTAAACTTATTTAAGGTATCCGACTACCCTAAAATTGTGAATTTTGCCAAAAATTGATAAATTTTTTATGATTTCTTCTTAGGTCATCTTATTAGCTTTATAAAAATACCAAGTTTATTACTTTCTGCTTACCAGAACAAAAACTACATGTGTTTTAGTAAAAGCCAGATGCCATTACTTTAAGCAAGGTGTGTCGTACTTTAAAACACGTTTTACTCGAATGTGTTTCTTTGAAAATGCTTAAATGGGACAGCGATTGCTGAAAAAGTTTTGAAAATAATTAACTGCAATTTTTTGTGTATGTTCTGCGTAATATAGAAGTGTTTTAATCTTCACATTTATCAATCACTAATAAAATTTACTGTCTCCCTTATGTTATTATAATCACTGTTTTTTTTAAGCAATTTGATATAATATCTCAGATAAAGTGCTCTAGTTTCTGTAAAAATAAAAATATATCTTACCCTGAATGTCATTTCAAAAATGAATAACATAGCAACACATCAGAATTGAAAATTTGTTTATGAACTTTTGGTACAGAATGGGCCCCGTTTATGTTATTTTTTTTTTTTTTGTAAATTTTACCAATTTTTTCTCATTTTAGTAATAATAATTTCTTTTTCTCTTCTTAATTTTAGCACATTTTTCTTAAAATGTACTAAAGAAATATGTAAACCACAAAAAAATCCCCTTATCTTCATTTTTTTTAAAAAATGTTGTCGCAGGTAGTCGAATACCTCAAATTGTATGAGTATGATTTTTCTAAATGCTTTACTGAAGCTACATTTCTCCTTTTTTTTAATTTTGAATTAAACTGGTTATTTCACGACTAATTAAAAATTTCAAACGATGAATCTGATACTTGAACCTATGTCATTTACTGTCGTTTACATTCAAGTGCAATCATGAAAAACACACTTATATAAATAGCTTTATATCTAAATTACAACACACATAACGCCACTGAAACTTCCTTCATTTATACATTCCGGGTGTACGATTACAAAACGGACACAATAACGAAAGAGTAATCACGCATTAAGTGGCAGGTGTATTTCTGTCCTTTTCTGAACGATTCTCAATTTACCAAGTAAGAATCATATCTCAGTGCTGTCATTGCTCTGCGATCCATTCGTAAAAATTAACCATAACGTTTGGCGTCGTGGGTTGTTTTCTAATGACCACTCGAGAAAAATTAAACCCTTTTGATATTTGAGGCTGAAACAGCCTGACGTCAAAGACTAGTTCACTGACATTTTCTCCACGACGTCCTTGATTCTGAGTTTCTCCTATATTTCTAATACAGCTGACGTCAGAGATATTGCGCAGGGATGTTCTCAGACACAGATAGTAAGGTAAAAATGTTATTGATTTAATAATAAATCAATAACATAGAATAAAAATGACGAGATGTCTCATTAAAAGTCTATCAGAGTGACTTTTATAAAATAACTCTATTGCTATGATTTCATGACAAAACAGAAATAAAATAGAATATCATAACTTATGATATTCCATTTTATGTTTCCTGTATCTTAATTCAATAAATAACAAAATCTACATGAATATAAGTTATGTAATCTATTAACTTTTGACACTTAATATATAAAAAAGTATATGATTACTATTAACTGAAGGTACCCGATTACCCTAAAATTGTGAATTTTGCCAAAACTTGATCATTTTTTTTTATGATTTTATTTTATAGGTCATCTTATTAACTTTACAAAAATACCAAGGTTATTATTTTCCATTCAATAGAACAAAAACAAGTGTTTTAGCAAAAAGCAGATGCCATTACTTTTAGCGAGATATCATATTTAAGAATCACGTTTTTCTCGAAATGTGATTTTTTTTTTAAATTCTCAAACGGGAACAGCGATTACTAAAAAAGTTTCGAAAATAATTAACTGAAACTTTTTGTGTGTGTTCTGTATAGTAGTCAAAATGTTTTTACCTTCAGATTTATCAATCACTGTTTTATTACAAAATTTACAGTGTTAATAAAATGTTATGTTAGTAAAATCACTGTTTTTTAAGCAATTTCATATAACTAAGATAAAGTGCTCTAGTTTTTGTAAAAATTAAAATATCTCTTATCCTGAAAGTCATTTCAAAAATTAATAACGTAGCAACGCATCAGAATTGAAAAATTGAAAATTTGTTCATAAACTTTTGGTACATAATGGGGCGCGTTTATGTTATTTTTTGTAAATTTTTAACAACTTTTGTCCATTTTAGTAATAATATAATTTCTTTTCCTCTTCTTAATTTTAGCATATTTTTCTTAAAATGCACTAAACAAATCTAAAACAACAAAAAAATCCCCATATCTCCATTATTTTTTTTAAAAAAAAAAGTTGTCGCAATTAGTCGAATACCATAATCTTTATGATGTTTTTATACAAAATAAATGTATAAGTACGATGTAGTAGTTTTAGAATGTGAATTTCGTTTGTGCCCGTATGACTGTTTCTAATGCTAATTTTTTTCTCTATCTCTCTCGGTAAAATGGGGCTACAGCAGCTTAGTGGTCACAAGGTATCGGATCGTGGCTGGCGTGTCATGAGTTCCAGCCCAGTACCACTAAAGATCCGTCATATAGGGGAGCAATGCATGCTAAATCTGTCGAGAGCTCAAATGTCTTTCCGTCGGTGTGGTGTGGTAGTTAGGAGAGGGGGTATCAGCTCAGGGGTCGAATTCATCACTTGACCATAGTTCAAAATTACGAGATGCGTCTCCAAAGCCGTCGTGTAGCTCAACAGTGCTTGCTACTTTAATATTCACTCACTCTCAATAAAATAATTATTATAAGATTTATAAAAGTTAAAATAAAGGATATAATCTTAATTAATTATTTTAACAGAATTTTATAAAATCATCAATAATAAATAAATTTTGTACAGAAAATATCTATAGAAAAATTCAGTTAAAAAATTTTTTTTATAATCTAGCGGACTATAATATATATATATATTTAAGAAAAATACTCAACATTGATTTTAACTCTATAGAACAGATTTGCGTACTCTAAAACTTTTTCATTCTTCATTCTTTGATTATTAACGTCGCACTGAGAAACAAAGCAATGTTTATTTTTCAATCTTCGCAAAATGTACGTTGAATAAATAGATAACAAATGTCAGGAATACGAATTTATAAATCTAAAGTGTCTTCTTGACTATTTTACAGACAATGCTATTGAATTATTGCAAGAATTTTGAGTAGTCATTAATTTAGATGAGTAAGAATTACAATGAAAATTTTGAAATTCTTTCTACGTGCGTCTGAATAAAATTGATGAAGATATAATCTGTTATTATAAACGAATTTGAAAATGTTTTTGTACATACAGAAAAATTTCGAAATTTATAAAAAAAAAGATAAAAAAAAATTTAAAGCAACACACATATTATCATGTCAGTGCGTCTTGAGCAATTCTAGTCATACTTCCGTGTAAGTGCGGAATGTCATGGTGTTACAGGAAGTAATCAGTTTCAGGAGTTTGCAGACACATGTAATGGTTAAGCTAAAGAAATTTTAGGTGTAGATGAACACAGAATTGCGTGTTATTCTAAATGCCATGCTGGTTATAAATTACTTAAAGTTGGGTCTTCTTTCACAGAAAACAGAATCTTGAATGTAATAAAATAGGAAGTGAATTATTACTGATAAAACAAATGGAAGTAATTTTATATGAAATGCAATTTTTTATAGTTCTAAAGTTGAGATGCAAACAAGAATAGTAAGTAAAAATTAATGTTTTTTTAAAGCACTGCAATACTATACAAAACAAGTAATATAAAAAAAATCTTTTTAAGTCAATTCCTACCTAAGCCAACAAAGAAAATTTTTATTTTAGTTACTTTTTATTAAATAGTTACAATTAATGTGTAAACATGTATATACATATGACAGAATCACAATATTAAGTGACAAAAAAAAAGATTTTCCTTGCAATTTTCAATTTTCCTTTTCATATATGGTGTTGGACTATTATTTTTGTTTGTTACACAATTTATTCAGTTTTTTAAATTTAATTAACGAATTAATATTTGAAAAAACTGTATTAACATCAAGTGATCCACTACAAGTTTTATAAATGTATTTGAACTTGAATGGATGAATAGAAAGTATTTTATTAATGGTTGGAAATTCGTGAATAAGATATATCTACATATATACAGTTAACTCTTGATAATTCGAAGTTGGAGGGACCAATGAAAAACTTCGAATTATCAAGAGGGTAAGAAAAAACTCCAAAATACACGAAGTGAAATTTTTTTCCAACACATTTAAATTTTAAACTATGTAATAAAACAACAATTATACAAATGTATAAAATTACTTTAAAGTTTTTTTTTAAAGTACATATTATGTGCAGCATAAATATTACATAGAAGTTTAAAGTCTTTGATTAAAAGAATACAATTGTGTAGTATTACTCGAACAGGACTCCTTCACACCCCACCAAATCTCTTCCATTCTTCATTGGAAATAAAATATTACATCATCCGGTTTCCTCAGACACTGTTCCCAACACCATTGGCTATTTAATACAGGGACCAGTCCAGCCTATGTCCTATTTGGTGCCACATGCTATAAGTTACACAGATGAGCCAAGAATCGTCATGTCAGTCCAACGCAAAAAAACACAATCCTACTCATTTCTTCTTCACAATAGCGGACCATCCTTTCTGAACACATGTGCAGCAAGGAACCGTGTTGAACGATAGATATGAACGGCAGACAAAAAATGCAACAAAGACTGTCCACTTGAAGAAGGAAAGCAATAAATTTCTCGTTTCCTCAGGCAAAAAGACACTTTTTTTTCGCTGAGGAATTGGGAAACACAAAGCAGGGGTAGCAGACAGATAGCCATCAAAGGGGTGACTCTACAGGGGAGACACGCAGAGAAAATACAAGACAAAACATGTAAGACCCAACATGTTTGATACAGGACTCTAGACAGCAAGCGTTCGAATTGTCGGGAGTTTTATAAGATAACTTCGAATTATTGTGTTGTAGTCTGGCCAGCCACAGATTTTGCATCGAAATATTGTGTGTACCAAAACGTATTGTTTTAGTTCGAAGTATCAAGAGTTTTGCTAGGTGCTAAGCATATACTTCGAATTAGCGAGAGTTTCGTATTAACGAAGGTTAAAGAATGTTTACTTCAGTTAAGGCTCTGCGTCATATGTATATTATTTAACTTTACGTTTTACAATTAGTGATGTGTGTGTGTGTGTGTGTGTGTGTGTGTTGTGTGTGTGTGTGTGTGTGTGTGTGTGTGTGTGTGTGTGTGTGTGTGTGTGTGTGTGTGTGTGTGTGTGTGGTGTGTGTGTGTGTGTGCGTGTGGTGCGTGCGTGCGTGTGTGCGTGCGTGTGTGTGTGTGTGTGTGTGTGTGTGTGTGTGTGTGTGTGTGTGTGTGTGTGGTGTGTGTGTGTGTGTGTGTGTGTGTGGTGTGTGTGTGTGTGTGTGTGTGTGTGTGTGTGTGTGTGTGTGTGTGTGTGTGTGTGTGTGTGTGTGTGTGTGTGTGTGTGTGTGTGTGTGTGTGTGGAGTGAGGGGGAGGAGAGAGAGAATCTCCTATCGATGTACATATAGGAACACTGATGGGGGGAAATCATTTTAACCAATGGAAATATATAGAATTTCAATAATTACGTACTTTTATCATTATAGTAAACTGAATTGCAAACGTTTTCTTGTGGTACTTCATTTAAACTGTTAATTTCATATCCTGGAAAAGAATTTTTTTGAAATAAACTTCATAATTTAAAAACAAAAAGTGCATTCACTAAATTTTAGCGCTGATATTATTTGTTCTTTTTATTTTATGTCTCAGAATAAAAAATTTATTGCAATATTTACTAATAATTTATGATATTTTTATTCAACACTAGTAGAGGATAAATTGTTTCACATTTATTAAGGAATTCTCTATGTTTGAAACACTTTTACATTTGAAAATGATCCTAGAACTAGATATTTATTTGAAATTACTCTTTTTGTGATTAATATACTTTTTATTTGCATTGTGTGTAAACTTATATTGCAGAGTTTTTAAACACTCTAGGTAGTGTTAATTCCAGTTTCCACTATTTTTTCTCTCCTAATTTTGAAACTATATCCAATGCATTAAGAATTTTAATAATTCAAAATAATTTTAGCACATAAGCTTTTTTTTAAAAAAATCAACATTTTCTTTCATTTTGACAACCTGTTCCTTCTTAAACTAATTTAGCAAAGCTTGAGAACTATGATAATAGATACATAAAATAATAACGAAAATGAAATATTTCATAAGTTTAGAAGAAATTATGATCTGTTCTGTTTTAACTTTATTTTCAGACTATATATATATATATATATATATAGCTTTTATTTATGAGCAGTACATGTATTATCGAATAATTTTATTGTTAGCGCAAATTTAAGGATTCTGTAACAAAAAATATTAATTTGTGATGCTTGATTTCTTATTTAACTGCTTTTAACAAACAATTTTATACGGAACATATTTATTCCTAAAAGCCTGAAGAAAATAATGGTATGCTTTTTAAGGACCATTGAATTCATCGTTTATACAAGGAATTTTTTCCCTGATCACAATCCCAAATGAAAAATCACTGAAATTAGAAAAGAATATTAAATAACCACAGTCAATTTTTGTTTTAAAAAAAATTTTTACTCTGGCAGATGATTACTTTACACTCGACGTAATTCTTCTAATTCGTAAAATAATTCCATCTAACTACACAAAAAAATAATAGATCAAAGCAAAAAATTTAAAGTTAATTGAACAAAACATAATAAGTTAAATAATGAACTGATTCCAATGAACTAAAAAATGGTATTACCGCAAAAAAAAAATTATACTGTACTTAAAATCTATTCAAATGCCCATGACTTTTTTTTCGGTGGGGGAGGGGTTTGGTTAAGGGGGTTTGGTTAAGCTTTTATTTCATCGCAACTAAATTTTTTAAATGCATAAAAATGGGAAAGCTACATCTTTTTCCAAATAAAACTTCTATTTTTATATCTCGCTAAAACAACTGAGATGAAGGCTGGAGAATACAGAAGAAAAATTCCCAAATGCACTTCGGTGGGAAAGTCGTTCTTAAAGCAGGTGTGACAAAATGTATTTTCCCTAAAGCACGTTATTCTGCCATCAAATATACAATTCAAATTTGTTACTCGCGAACAAAAGATCAAAATAAGATGGCAAAACCATTTCGTTTATTTCGTGAAAATAAATAATTAATGTTTACGTTGAATTCTCTATATTCACTGTGTTTTGTTGAATTCTCTGTATTCATTCTATATTATTGACAATATTCCCAATATAAGAGCAATTCAGATTCATCAAAGCTAAAAAGAATCTTTTTAAGCATCAGAATTATTTTTTGAGAAACTTATACATATATGCTTCCAGTTTTCTGACTAAACATATTTTAGAACTCTTATCAATGTATATTTTGAGTGTCTTAAATTTCAAAAAATATGTGTTTGAAATTTTTCATCGAATTAGGACACGAAACTAGGATTAAAAATTCGATACTCTACCTTTCTGAACTGAAAACCAAACTGATAATTGAAGCAATAATGTCTTGTTATCAGATGAACTGTGCTGAAATTTTCCTGTTTTATCACTGCATTACATAAATATTGATCATTTCCGGTGGAAATGCTTTTTCAAAAATACTATTTTCAATTATTCAATCGTTTCTAAATCATTTCTTCGGAAATGAAAGCACACCAACACAATTATTACGTAGCATCACTTTAAAAAGGTATGAATCATTTTTCTTAGCTATGCTTTTGTTTCATTACTGAAAAAAAATTGCTGTATTGGAAGTTATAACTTTTTCGTAATTTATTACGTATTCTTAAAATCAAAACTTGCTTTTTAAATATTTTTAAATAGCCTCAAATATTAAAATTAAAACTCGTAATTCATAGAAAAGAGTTAGTTCAATAAAATATTATTAATTTTTTCTGAATTATAACTGCAGTTGATTTAACTCAGATTAGAATTAACTCAGCTGTATACGAATAAGAAATTATCTTGAATGCTTATTATGCATCTACACACACATACACGTATCATATGTTCTCTTGAAAATATTCAAGCGAATCTGTTAGAAATGTGTTAGCTACCGTTGAAATTGAGGTGAAATTTTCAGAAAGCATAAGAAAAATAAACCTTTTCTTATTAAATGAGCTGATCAGTCTCTCCGTATTTGCTATTATTCCCTCCTTAGTTCCCTTTTCTGACGAAAATCCCTTGAAGGATGGTGTGTTTTGCGTCTTTAATAACCTACGATAATGATTGTAATTAGTTTTGATAAATTATCTGTTCAATTTATCTCCGAAATATGGGTTGCTTCTGCTCCATTAAGAAAATATAAGGTGGGACTAAGTGCTATTACACTGGAGGCCCTTGGTTTCCAAATTTTCTGAAGCTAAAACTAATTTGTAATTTTTCTACTTTTTTTGAAGAGACCCATTTATTAAAAGTTACTCTTCTTTTCTACCCTTTATTTTTATGTGCGACTACACTAGGTTGAGTGCGCTGTTTTTTTTTCGGTGCCATTATGAAAGTCGTAGTTGTATTTATGTAGGTAGCTTACAATTTCGATTAAGAAAATTATTACATACAATATTAAATACTTGAAGAAACGCTATGGTAATTTAGAAATAAATCATAAATTTTGTAATTGACAGTATACATAATAATTATGTGTATTTTATGAAAAGAAAAAAGGCAACCAAAATTAATCTAACAGATGAACCGAGATTTTTAAAAATAAGTTTTCCAAAACTAAAAATATTTTACTTGCCCGAAACTGGTTTCTTACAATGCTTTTAAGCAAGGACATTATTTGGTCTAAGAATTTCTACTGGCAAATAAAAGTTATGGTTGTTAAAAATATTTGTTGATTCTATTTAATACGTTCAAGAAATCGGAAAATAAGTCAGGTAAATTCAAGGGACTAGCTAAATAGTTTTTAAGTTCTGGGTGAGCTCGGTCTTAGTAAGGAAATACAATTATAATACAAATTTATATGAATCTATGTTGATAGCAAATTTTTATTTTAGCGAAAAACTGTAGAATTTTTGCTGTGTCGAATCAAATAATCTTCTAAAAGAAAGCTTCCAATATCTTAAAACGCACAATTTATGTATTGCATTTACAATAATTAAAATAATTTGATTATTATTTAAATAGATCAAATTTCGACAATTATCAATCATAACGTGTTAAAAATACAGTTCACGGTAAGTGAAGAAAATTTCTTGATATTCAGTGAAGAAAACCCAATTATTTAACCATTTTCAACTAAAAAGCAAAAGTAGGAATTTGGATATCTTATGAAAATGTTGTTTTATTCCTAATGCTCCCTCAAAATACTGCACAAAGTGTTGTGTACAAATAAAAAATTTACTAAAAAGTTCGTGATAACTGAAACATTTTATTAAAAAGACTGTAAATGTATTTTAATTAAGCTAAGCAAGTAAAAAGAAAGAAAGAACTCTAGGAAAAGTATGTGAAGCTATAATAATACTTATATATCCATTTAAGATTCCCAAATATCCAAAACAGACAATTTCTGTTTCAGTTTTGCATTTATTTTCTAATTATAAAGAGTAAATGCACACACACGTCTCTGATATTTTCATTTAGAGCAGACAGGATTTTTAATCGCAGAATTTAAAAATACTGTCTTAAAATTTTTGTGACCTAATTTATATTCACAAA
Source organism: Trichonephila clavata (assembly GCA_019973975.1). Classification (NCBI taxonomy): domain Eukaryota; kingdom Metazoa; phylum Arthropoda; class Arachnida; order Araneae; family Nephilidae; genus Trichonephila; species Trichonephila clavata. Next base: position 168,635 of record BMAO01005441.1, read on the forward strand.
CAGAACGCTAAAAAGCACTTGAAATAATTCAGTCATATCTTATGGACTAGGGATATCTTTTTCCCTCTGAATTATCTTTATCTTTCAACTCCTCGACTGAAACACGCCGTGTTCTAAATGCATTTTAACATTAAGAAATATGAAGCTTTTACCAGCTTTTGATTTACAATCGAGATAAACTTTCGAAACTTATTCCAAATAACGGAAAAGTAAATACATAAAAATGGTTTAAAGATGCACTTTCACTTCTTAAAGAAGCACTTTCGTTTTATTTATTATTGACTGTTGATTCAGGCATCCTTCAAACCATTATCATTCCTTTACACATTTTAAAAATTTACATAAAATGAAGTGCATTTAAATAAAAACAAGGCATGTTTCGCTTAATTAATTTGGTTTGAATCACTTTCTTTTACGCATAGTTAAAATCTTTTTATTGTATGCGTTCTTTTTTTATTACACTTTTCGTAAATACAATATCCAACAATGGCTATAGAGTTTCTAGAGAAAGTTATATTGATTATCTCCTGGGAACTTATTTTCTGCCACATATATTGAATAAATTAATGTATCAGAGAGAGAATTTCATAATTAAAAAAACAATAATAATAAATAAAGAAATTTGATGAATACTTAAAAGGTGATAAGAATTTTTTTTCTTACGATTGGTTTTGTTCATTACTGCACAACATACAAGGGGTGATCAAATGAAAAGGTACGAAACGACATAAAAATGAAACAGTTAAATATTTGCATATTCCGCCAAGGGAGAATGTAGCGAGACATCTCGGGATGCCATTGGAGACTCTGACTGGGATCGGATCATGCGCGGGTGCCCGCATGCGCAGGAGAGAGCAAAGGCTCTTATAAAAAGCGGCGTCCAAATGATGCGAGCACAGAAAAAGCATTAACTCCGATGTGTACTGTGAGACACTCCGATGCCTACGCAGGTCCATCAAGAATAAAAGACCGGGGCTGCTCACGGAGGGTGTGGTTCTGCTCCATGATAACGAGCGTCCACACGTCTCCAGAGTCACACAAATGGAACTGGACAAGTTCCAATGGGAGACGTTGGACCATCCGTCCTACAGTCCGGACATGTCACCCTGCGATTTCCATGTGTTTGGTCCACTGAAGAAACACCTGAAAGGAAAGCGTTTCAACTCGGACGACGTACTCAAGGACACTGTGAAGGACTGGGTCTCGTCACAGCCACAAGAATTCTGGGAACAAGGAATCCTGCGGCTTGTTCATCAGTGGGATCGTTGTGCTCAGGCCTATGGTGTATATTTTGAATAAAGTCTATATTTGTACCCACCGTGTCGTTTCGTACCTTTTCATTTGATCACCCCTTGTAAAATAAATTAATTAGTACAACTAGGAAGGACCCTTGTCAGTTTTACGGTGGACCAACTACCGTTGTACAAATTATACAACGGCTCGTACTCATTGCTCAAACTATAAAACTGTAATTTACATGTATTATAACGTTCTTTGTCCAAAATGTAGTTTTGTCCCCTTCTGATGTAAAAATGTAGTTGTTTTTATTAACTCTACCTTGTATGTATAAATAAATTTATACAGCATCACGAAAAAAATCTTTTATTGAGAGAGAGTGATATATAGTGATACATATGGTCACACACATAATTACAGATATATTTATTACTCTACTAGGGTATAAATTGTATATATTGTATTGACACATCCCATTTAATAAAAATGTACTTATTTGAAACCTCCTAAAAATAGAAAGCTTTGAAAACTATCGTAGAATATTTTATACATATACAGATGTTAAAATAAATTTTTAAACATGCTAAATATTTCTAATACATCATCTTCAATGAAAAACATCTAAGCCTTTTAACTTTATCATTTAGGTTATCTAGCTCTGTTTACATTATCTACTCCAGACTATCATTCTATTTTCTTCGACTTGTTTCTTCGTAAACCTTTATTAAAACTAAAATCAACAATAAACACAAGATTATAAAAAATAGGGACAATCTTTTCTTTAAAAAAATATTTAAGATTGCGTAACAATAAGAGAATAGTAGCACTCTTACTTTCTCTTACTTGAATAATTAGAGTGTCATATTAAATATAATAATCAAGGATATCTTATTTTAGTGTTATCCAGTTTTCTGGAATTTCTTCATATCTTGTATATTTCAGAAAATGAATTGAAAATCTGAATTTGAGTTTTTTGAAACATATATATATATATATATATATATATATATATATATATATCTTTTTTTTATTGCAGACAAAGTTTTTATCAATCTCGTGAACACTGACTTCTGTTAATTAGGTAAGTCAATTTTAAACTGCTATTAATTTTAGAAAAAACCTAATGCAGAAAAAGTTTTGATCATCAATTTCAAATACTGATTTTGATTACGGGTTATAAATATTTATCGTTAGTAAATATGCATGTTCATTTCAAGAATACTCATTATCAAATGATGCCACATTCATTTTTAATTATAATAAAGTAATTAACACGAAAAGTAATAAAAAAATTATTAACTGAAAATTTGAAAATATTATAAGTAATCATTTAATATAAGGGAGCATTTAAATATTTTTAAGAAATAATCAAAAATATATTGGAGTAAAATTTGTATCCGTTTTTTGTGACGATGAAGAAATGTGAAAAACACAAATGTGTACAAATGTGTACACACCAAAATGTGTACAAATATTCATTGTTAAATTGCTTGACTTGTTGTCATCTTTCGGATAGGAGATGAGTTGTACTTTGATTAGAGTCCTGAGGTGTCTAGTAATAAAAAAGTCTTGGATGACACTTTTCAAATTACCAAGACGATCAAATATTTTACGACAGAGTTGGTTAACGCATTATAACAGGGGATAGTCAATTGGCTCCACGTCAAGAGGGTGGGGTTAAGCTATCCTCTTCCAAATATTATTTGCTTACGAGTGAAGTTTGAAACAACGATTATCGTAATGGAAAATAACACCATATGGACTGACAACGCTGGGCCTCCTCGTAGGCAGTGCAGATCGCAATATGTCTAATTGAAGACGATAGAACGTAACATTAATGGGGTCTGGTTAGGTACCAAGACCTCCTGGTTTCAAACCTTTCTGCAAAAGTTATCTGAGATGTTTCAAAAATACTGTACCATCAAAAACATCGTGCAATTATATTTTATGTGCATACAAGCTTTATTGGCCATTAATCCCAATGATCAGTTCAACTAGAGTTTTGCATTTTCAAAAATTGGTAACACTTAAGCACAGATCTGATAAAATATTTAAAAAAAATCTTTAAAAAAGGAAATAATTTAGAGTGGGAAAAGATTAAATTTTCCCTCAACATGTCTATGAATGAGAAATGTTTAAATTATTTAATATTTTTACAACTTTGAAATTTGCTGCTGCTAGTCATATTGTTGTTCAATATATGACTCAATAAAATATTTTGTTAATAATTTTCCGTCATAATTTAGCTTTATAGCCTCAAGTTTACTCTCATTAACTCATAAAATCAAATCTATCTACTCCTCTTTTTGGAAAATATAGTTAAAAATTGTTTTATTCTTGAAAGTCTTTTTTATTTCTTGATTAATAAATATAAGTAGAATAAAAGATTGTGACAACTTCTCTTTTATTTTGCTTTTATTATAATGTTGATTTATTATTTCTTCCTAAATTCAAGATAATTTGAAATCAAAAGTCATTATTTGCCTTCTTTAATGATAATTAACTTAAATCCATCTGGACATAAAAAACTAACACAAATCCAAACGAGTACACAACAATATAAAGCATATATTTTGAGTTTAAGTTATGCTTGGTCAAGCTATCATGTTACTATTTACAGTTTCTTGTAATTAGCTATTTCTGCTTAAAACTATGTCAAAGTAATAATCTCATCAACACAATACGAAATTTTTCAAATTTATTTTAACTAATTATATATCATTAGCAATTCCTTTCCTAGAGTAATTTTGTAATGTAGCAAAATAATTTATTCAGAAATCTTAATTCATTAAAATTAAACAATATAATCAAATATTTTTTCAAAAATTTTTTTACTTGTGCGGGATATTATAAGGAAACACTGATTTTGCTTGAACAAGAATTACTCGATGTCATTTTTCTTCAACAAAAAATATCATTAGAAGTACTTACTTGAACTCAATTTATGTTTCAAGCTTTGTAAAATAATTCCATTGTCTAAATTAAAAATCGACACAAAAATTAAAAATAATTCAGATTCAGGAATCAAACTAAGCAAATGAAAATTGTTTTAAAATTCTGTTTTAAATGTGAGTTATTCAAATATAAAGTAATTTATGATCAACTTTAAATTCTGCTTTCTTCTTTATCTTTAATCAATTACTATATACACTTTGTCTAATTCATTTTAGTTAATGAAATGTGACATGAATTATTTGATGCTTTAAAATTCTTAAGGGACATTTTATTTAGTAAATATCATAAAATACAAATAATCTTTTAAAGCTATCGAAATTAAGGGGACACAGTACGATTTAATTGACAAAAATCGGTCAAAAAATCAGATCTAATTCTTTTAGCCTAAATTATTTTTATGTATTTTTCTACAAACTCACAAAATTTGAAAGCTCTAAGTTTAAAAAATGCAGAGTTGGGATTTCTTTTACGTTTGTTTTTATTCACATCCCAATGGCAAATCAAAACTTTAAACTGGCATATCTCGGCAAAATAAAATAATTAGTTTGTCTTCATTTAAAATGCTAAGGCATTTTTTTTCTATTGTGCCAAATACTTGGAAATTTTTTTCACTTGTTGCTAATAGTACATGAAACAAAATTTGCCATGCATTCTCAATCACAAATGAATACTTATTTTTTAAAAAAATAATTGAATTTAGAATTTACACATTTTTAAGGAATTTTCAATAAGCATTCATAACAAGAAGTATTTTACGAATACCAATCATGTTATCGCAAAACCCATACCAAATTTTGTTCTTCATAATTTGATGCAATTTAAATTTCACTTATGTACATCCGTTTTTGTAGCAAAAGTTCATAAGTTTCAAGTTTTTCCCTTAAAAAATTAAATGATAGCTTTTTCTGAAATTTTGAATCTGTTTTACATCATACATACACATAGGAGGCAAATAAAAAATTAATAAAATCATTAAATTAAAAAAATTTGTGTAAATCGTACCATGTCCCCTTAATCTGGTTCATTTAAAAGTTAAAAACATAGCTCTGCTTCATTTAATTTGATCACTTGTCGAACAAAGTAATACAAGATCAGAAGGCGATTGAGGAAAAGAGGCTAAGAACTATAGATATTATTTTTCTCAAGCAGAGAAAGAGAAATCTATACAAGATGAAAAAAAGAAAAGATTTTCGAAGGCCATAAATAACCCCCCATATATGAGGTAGGAGGATTGTGAGACTAGATGGTGGCTGATGAGGACTCTCCGATAATTGCCCTGCAGAGAAATCCAAAATTTTCCCAAGTGTTTGTGAAGGAAAACAATCATGTGATATCGATCCGATGATGATGACACCCAGAATACAGAAGAAATTCAATTGTAAGAATCCTCCGAAGTATTCTAAGCTTGAACAAGTCCTTCAGTTCCTAAAGAGTCCTGATAATTTTCTGAAGATGTATGAATTGAATAGGACAATAAAAACAGTTCAATAATAAGTAACCAAAAACTAGTTAATAGTCTTATCCTTATATTTTATGTCAATACATGCCTTTTTATTTTGCTCTGGGTATTTTTATTAGTTTTCTGAGATTAAACCCAATCTATATTTTCTTAATTGTGATTGAGTTAAATTCATGTGATGATCACATGATAAATACAATCACGTGTTCTCCATTAAATTTAAAACTGACATTAGACTAAAGCTTGTTCACTTAAAAAAATTCAAATAAAATTTTATATTTGATAATTGGATAGATATTCAAATATTAAGATTCTTCAAAAAGTTCTTTCAGTATTAAAAAAATACTTTTATTACACGCGTACTCTTAAATCAAGTACATTTTAGTTATTATTATTGCTACAAATATATACTTTTTAAAAGAATCTGCAAAAATCAAAAGTTGGCAACAGAAAAGAACATGAACGGATTAGCTGGAAACACGCAATTGCGATTATCCTGTTACTATGACGTCTTAGTAACAGATTTGCTAAAAATATATATTTATAGTTGTCACATGACTATATAGTAACAGTAATTTAGCCCATTGCTCAAATTCATTTTTTTTTTCAATTTATATTTTCATAATCCGATTATTATAGGCATTTGCTCAATATTATCAAATTATTTTATTAATATTAAAGGCAATCTACTGTATAAAAATGAATAAGTTGTACTTAATGAGGGGTTTTGTTGTGGCTATAGTTTCAAAGACAACTTCATTTGAATGATATTATGGTGTTTCACATACGTGGAAACATTCATGGGCACATATGGACTTTTAAGTTGATGCTTTAGAATAATTTTCCAATAAGTACTTTCGAAGATACGAAACATAACACGAACTTCTTGTTTACAATGGTGGAGAGCCTGCAGCTGTTTTATATTCAAGCAGGTTTTATCAGCTCGGATGAAACCGAAGGAAGGAACTGAATGGAACTGAAACCCTGAGAGAATTTCTGTTCTCTTTAGGCTTTAAATTCATGTACAAATTTGAATAATCAGATCTATAAACTGGACCTAACATTATGCTTAAAGTTCGCTAAATCTTAAGGTACAACAAAAGATCTGAAACCAACTCTCCACATATCTCAAATCTACAACAGATATAAAGCAGTTCTATATATACTCTCATCTCAATAAGTTCTCTTTTATTTTAAAAAGAAATATGGTACTATTAACTCAATAATTTAAGCAAGTTCTACAAGTATATATATATGACAGGCCCCAGGCCTGCTGGTAAAATGAGGAGAACATCATCTCTAAAATAACTTCTTTATTGTTCTTCAAACATATTAAATCCATCATGGCGGCCCTTTGGCACGCAACAGGGTGGAACAAAAGACACAAATCCCTACGCGATAATAAAGAGTTTGCTCTATTTTTATTTATTATTTACTTAATTTTGAAGCTAAACTTTCCAGACCTGGCATATATATATTTATATATAATACGATTTTTTAGACTTATTTGGAAAATAAAATATTTCAAAAAAGTTTCCTGCTGAAGCTCATTAAAACAAATTTATATATCAATATTTTCAAAATAACTTAAACATTAATTAAAAATTCTTAAAGGTTAGCTAGCCCTGATTATTTTGTTTCTATCTAAACAACCTTTTCCGTTCTATTTTTAAGTTTGCATGAAGTAAAATACTCTACTTTCTGATCTGTTGATTACGTGTTGCTTCACAGCAACACGAGGCTTTTGATGGTGGACTTCGTCATTTTGAGCTACAATAAATGGACAAGGATGACACCTGAGCTTCATCTTACGCTCGAAACTTCCACTTCGCATCAAAGGGAATACTTTGAACCTGTATATATATAAATTTAACATAAATTAACTCTTTATGACTATTAAATACAGTCGAACCTCCATATAACGAACCTCTAAAATGCGAATTTTTCTATACAGCGAGCTTTTTCCTGGAACCAAGAACATTTCACGATTTCCTTCGTAAAATAACATCCCAATGGCGAACTGCATTTTCTGTATAACGAACTTTTTTCTTGTGATTAATTTTTTTTTCTCCCTATGCTTTAAGTATTTCTGGACATTTCAGGTTATTCTCTCTTTTAACACATTTTATGGTGGTCATAACGGGAGTTCTGCACCATGCATTGCAAAGATGTCAGTCGTATTATGAAACACAAAGCATTTTTTCAATTGAAAAAAAGAAACTCAAACAAAATTAACAGATTTATGAGTAATTAAATTTAAGGACGCATGTGGTAATGTATGTTTAGAATCTCTAGTTATAAAACAATGTATGTTTAAAATTGTATGCTTTAAACTAGGAAATGTCCTTAAAATTCTTTAATTTTAATTTAAAATTATTTTCTTAATGTTGAAAATGCAGTATATTCCTCGAAGTTCTTTTTCTTGTTTCCCTTGCAGGTTTTTTTTTTCTTTCTTTTTTGTGTGATGGGTAAGATATATAAAATACATAAATATTAATTTACAAAAAGGTGTACATAATTACTTTTTTAATATATAATGTTTATGAATTTAAAATTTGTTTCATGTGGTTTATAAAGTATATTAAAAGATGAGCCTCTATCTAACGAATTTTCCATATAACGAACTTTTTTCGGGATTTAGCGACTTTGTTAAATAGTTATGATGTTTATATGATGTTTTTATGACTGTTTATATAAAAGTCTCCTTAAACCTGCGTTTCTCAAACTGTGAAGAGCGTCTCTCTAAAGGGGGGTACAAGCATATTGAAAAATCGAAAATAAAAGATTATTTTAAAAAATTAATAATTCACTGAAAGTAAATAATCAAAATCCATTCTGACATAATAAAAAGTAAAATCTACATTTGCACTGACATAATACACTTATAAATGTATCAGTACTGCACAATGTATTTTACAATTAATTTAACAATACTAAGTTAAGAACAAGCTTAATAATTATCAGTGACCCCATGGGCTTCTCATATATAAAATTATATACAAAAATTAACACTTATCCCGATAGTTTGTACGGTTTATAATTAATCCCTTAACTGCCGATTAAAAGTTACGTGATTCGCTCCCTAACGCCACCGTTTTCTACGTAGGCTAACGCCACCGCTTTCCATGTAGACGAGCGTATTTGATATATTAGGGGGAAGGAAGAAAAGGAATAAATAAAGAGAAGAGAAGGAAATTCTCTGAAATAGGTAAATCCTTGGTAAACACCGTCAAGGTCCTTTCATTACATTCCAAAGCTTTCGGAATAATTTTATGGATAGCGGTGCACAGAAAAAAGTGTACTTCGGAAAGACGTATATATACGACGTGGACAATTAACGCTTTAGCTGAGCAAGACTTTAATATACGCCGGGGTAGCACTTAAGAAAAAGTCATATTTGTAGCTTTAGTGTAAAAGTATAGTATTATATATATATATTGTATTCAATACATAGTTATTTGTATGGAGGGGGGCGCGATGAAAATTATGTTTGAATATTGGATCTCAAATATTGAAAGCTTGAGAAGCACTGCCTTAAACTGAATGTACATGCTGAAATACTTAATATTCTAAATATGCTTGCTTGCATAGTTTAAATTATAATTTTTAGCTTAGTATCAACCTTTTGTACATATTGTTTGTGCGTCTTGCTGCATGAAATATTACTTATTAGATGAACTTGATATTAACGACAATCCATGAACAAAATAATAAAATCACAGCTTGTCAATAGTTCCGAGTCTTATCTTAAACCTGTACAAAATATATATTCCAAACTTTTCCAAATTCCTTAAAAATATTTAGTAAATTTTATCGAGATAACTATAATTTAATATTTGTAGTACCGAAACCAAACAGGTGAGAGCATAAGCTTTTACAGATTAAGCAAGTAGTCACTACGTTCATAACATTTGCTATTTTATGAATTATTTTGTTTTAAGTAGTATCAAATGCCTTGATAAACTTTGAATAAATAAGTCACTACAAAATCAACAAAATTAAGTCTTGATTTATAAGCCAGAATATTTCTAAATTTTATATAAATGTTTCGAAAATCTCTGCTAGAGATCATATGCAACGCTTACAAACCGACTTGTTACCCTAAAAAGATGACCGAATTATCGTTTTTTTTTTAATTATTTATTTAATCTTATTCTTTGGATAGTTTGTTATCTTTCGATTGATATATCACTTGTGCATGTCGGAAAGTTAGAAGTTGGATAAAACTTCATTTGAAAAATGTAAATTAACAAATTAGGCAATTCGACCACGCAACTTTCTTAGGAAAAAAAAGCGAAAAAAGACGTTTTGATAAAAAAAAAAATCTATTTTAAAAAGAGAAATAATATAAAAAAGAATATGTGTAATATATAAAGCAGAATATTACCGAGGCATTATAATAACGTAATTTTTTTTTTCCTTGCGAAATGAGTGCATGTAAAATTTTTGAATTAAGGCATTTTATATTAATTATTTCATAATTTCAGTTCTTGTTCCTCATAAGTTTTTCATACAAATATAATGCTTCAGTATTATCTGAAGAAAAAAACTAAAATTTCTGTCATGAGAGGGAAAAAAAATTTTTATATTTTTATTGAATTTCCTTGTGCAATTAATACTGTCTAAAAATTGATCATTTATAGAAATGTATGGGTCGAAAAAATACGAAAATGCAATTATTTTAAAGAAAAATATATAACTAATATCTTAAACTGGTATTTAAGAATATTTAAGCTTATTATAATTATTTTTTTCAGAATTATAAACTTTTTAAAGAGGTTTTTCTCAGCTTGTGTTTTTTGATACATTAGTGCATTCAAAATGCTACTCCTTCCACAATTATTTACCAATCACTTCCATTTTTTCCTGTGTGTCATATATAAAATATGTAACAAAATTAGGGATCCAATTTGCTGTAATTGAATACTTTTTTTTAAAAAAAATTAAATATAGGAGATATTGGCTTTTTCGCATGCATATCAAAACTTTGTTTTTTTTCTCAAAAACTAATTAAGTTGATGTAAAATTGATCCCTCTAAAGTTGTTAAGAACATCTTTAAGAATATCACAAAAATTTCAGATCAAAAAATTTATAATTACAAAAGGAGTAAAATTTTAAAACTTTCCAAACTTTCTTCAAAAAATTTTAATTTTTAAAATTGCGTGAATAATATGTGAAACATTTCATCTCGTATCATTTTTTTTATAGAAACTTTATAAGAAATACTAAAATATAATTTTTAAATACATAAATAAATAAAAAATTTCAAAGGATACCAAGTCCTTTTAAGAATTCTGTAAGAGTTTAAGTGTCACGGGAAAAAACTCTCTGAACCCATATACACACTTTCTGCCTCACAAGGTCGGTCACAATTCTGTTAACACTCACACTTAGGTGAAGGACAAATGAAAAACAAGTATAGATTGTTTAAATTTATTTCCATGCACTTTTTATGTTGTTGAACTGGTTCAATGACTTTCGCCTCTATTAAATACATTCATTCCGGATAAGTCCTCAACTTGTAATGAAGGTGAGCAGCTAACTGTACAAAGATTGCGCTTAGAATTAATGAGTGACCAGAAAATGTTGACAAGTAGCCATTTTTCAAAGAGCTAAATGGGTGAAAATTCTCTCACTGATAGATGAAATTAGATTTTATTAGATTCTGAGACCAAAAAAAATTCATTGATGTAGATTCGTAAAAGATCTTTATCAAGTTTATTTCTTATGAAGTTTGTCTTACATTAATATAAATCTGAAAATAATCATTCAGTAAAAATAATTTTGTACATTAAATTGCCAAAAACACTTCAATAGAATATATTTGTCTTGTTATCTTAACAATAGTTTGGTGTGGTATATAGAAGCGTAGTATTGTGTAATATTGATGGTAGAAATGATATTATATAAACTTTGGTTTCAGAAATTTAAAAGAAAAGGCTTTAATGCTACACCTAATTAATGTTTAATTTTTAATGAATTAAGGATTAAAACTTGTGTTATTATAATTGCAACAAATGTTCTTTAGTTTTTATTATAATTTTTGGGAATTTTATGTGTATTCTAGATTTTTTTACTGATTAAAATATTTTGTATATCTTACATGCATTGTGTTTTTAGCATTTTTTTCTCCATAACTTATTACGTTTACTAATAAATGCAAAAGTCTAGTAAACAGGTAGTAAAAAGATTTGTTTAGTGAATTATTTCAAAACCTTTACTAAAATACTTTCTAAAATCTCCAAGTCACCTCTTTCTTATAAAGAGAAATGTATTGTTAATTTGATTATTTTATAATAAAATGCATGTAGGAATCATTGATTTTTATTTCTAGATTTATGATTGTACTGAGTAACTAAAAATGTTCATCATTCTAGAAATTAAGAAATTTCTTTAAAAAATACTGCAGCAATTACTGACGAAAATTAAACAACATGTTAAAACCCATTATTTAAAAAGTATTTAATGTGAATGTGAAACAACTGTATATTTTTTAAATATAGGTAGAAACGTCATCGATAAATTTGCTTATTAGCTTTGAAGCTGTGACATAAAGAATCAGAAAAATAAATTTTCTAAATAACACATCTACTGAAATCGAAATCAATGGATTTGGAGAAGTTAATTTCTACCAGGAAAATTTTGAAGTAACACTAAATAAATCATTACCTCATGATTGACATATTGTTATTACAAGTTTTTAAGCAAATTCCTTACAAAAATAAAAAGTAAAACATATGGCAGAGAAGAAGAATAACTTTAATGTGGGCAGTACTATAACCAATACTATGCAGTTTAAGCAGCTTCAACTACATTGGATACATTCGATAGTAAAAATATAGCGATGTTAAACTCATTTCTTTCTAACATTTTGAGACTTCAAACAAATCGGGAAATTGTTTCACATAATTTTAAATATGCGCAAAGGAATAGCTGGAAAGGAATCAACATTTACAAAAGAACATCTGTTTTATTCCTCTAATTTTTATACATTAGTTATTTTTTCATCATATATAAATATTTAATGCATGGCTATTAGAAGATGCCTTTAGAAATCAAATATCGAAAAATTGTTCACATTTTTAAGTTCCATCCAATTACATGTATACAAAACAACCTTTTCGAAACTTAAACATTACAACATCTGAAATAAACACAAAAGGGAAAGAAAAAAGTCCCTCAAAATATGAAAAGACTACGAAATCAATTGCACAAATCTAGAACATAGGCATGTTATATATATATATATATATATTCAATATTATAAAAGTACATCACACACTGTGAGAGTAATGTACATGTTTCTGTATTCAGAAATATTGTTATTAATTACATACAGAGCAATAAATTCGAAGTTTCAAAAAGATGAGAAAAAAAAACTATAAACCTTTCACTAAATATTGCTTAGTTCAAAAATACCCAATTAATTTTATTAATAGTTATTTGAATAAGGAAATTTTAAATAAGGATTAAACTTCCTTAGAATATTAATAGTTTATTATAATAAGTTTTTCATTTTTCCTAGATATATATAATTATCTCCATATTCTAATATTAGATAAAATTACTTATTCTCTTAGATTTTTTTTCGTAAATTCATATATAATTGGAGTGTCCCTAAAGTAATGGTAGTATGTATACACTTTTTAATTTTTTATTTCTATTCTTTTCCTACTTTTGTTAAGTGCTACTATTCAGCCATTCCAATGCTTTAAATTTGCATTTGGGTACAGAATCTGGCAATAACTTGTTTATTGAACTCAGATTTAGTGCAGGCTCTGCATTTTTGAATGCAATTTTTAGGTAAGTTACTTTTTTCTTGAAATGGATTTAGATATTCTATCCATTATTTTCAATGGGTTTTTGCTCCGAACAACAGAAAGGAGAAGGTTTAATTAACATAAAAGGGGGCGGTTGGCAGGCCAAAAAACATGTTCAACCCCACTTTTATATAAATTCTTTTATATATAAGAGCTGTCATACAGCAATGCTTATAATACTGTGGCATCCATATTTTTATATTTTAAACTCTATTATATATATTTAATTTTTCTTACATCCTTTCCAAAATCTATTGTTTGGTTATCTAGCAATTTCAATTTTTTTCAGTTTTGATTATTGATTTTATTCATCCCCCTCTATATATGAGAATTTTGTCTATATATATATCGAAAAGAACATGTAGATTTTCAGTTACTCAGTTTTTATATTTCAT